>CATIWF010207530.1:0-11608 GCA_949630135.1 Balakata baccata
AAGAAATTTCCACTGATCATCAGAGTTATGACCCCAGCTTATCCCGCTCCACATACCTAAAATCCCAAGATTTGCAGTATTTTCCCCGCTTGATATCATACAGTTTTTCAGGCACAAATGATGACTCAGGTAAATAAACAAAACTGAACTTTATTTCCCATTTTGTATTGAGCAAGATGTAAGAATCAACATGGCAGCATGGTATGGTAAGCAATTCCTTACTATGGCAAAAAAGAAAAGAGGAAATATATGTTTGGGGTCTGTTGTGACATTGATTGCAGATAAATTTGGGACTGATTGACATAGATATGACTGATATGCATGTTGCTTGTGAAGCTAGTCCCTTGAATTTTGATATCTTGATTCGAATCGGAGAAGTGGAGAAACTATCTGGTGGCACTTTTAGAGCAGCCCATGGTAGCCCTGATTCTGCACCTAAAAATATCAGAAATAGGCATGTCAGATCATCCCTATCTGTTGAAGGAGCTGGTCCATCTCAACCTTCGCGAGAGCTAAGAACGCGGGTGGATTGAGTGGAGAAACACATGCAGATTTTGTTAAAAAATCTTGGTCTACCACCTCCAGATTAACTGTTGTTGTAAGGGGAGTATTTCTGATTTCCTTTTGCCCTTTTTGATGTCTTTGGATCCTGCTTCTACATTAGGGACAATGTAGGATATAGGTGTGGAGGAGGGATAGCCTCATTTTGAGATTTCTAATTTTTGCTATTTGAATTAAAATTGAGGATGACCGTGTAAATTTATATTTTGACATCTTAAGTAGCTAATGGTAGTTTAAAAAATTTTTTTTACAACAATTCTGTCTCATATGAAGAAATTCTGCACTTATTGAGTCTTGATTAAATTGATATGAAGAACAGAAGAGCAGTAGCAAATTTGTATTTATAATTCTAATTTTTCCAGGGAAAATTTGACTTTTTGATTTGTTTTTCAAAATTTGCATGATTACACCAATTTATACCCGTTTCTAGTAAGAATTTTAGTCTAATTTTGAGCAAGTCATTTTGGCGGGTTGTATTTATTTTAGAGTAAACTCATGATTAGTTTGAAATGCTTTAACTTACTATGGAATATTTTATTGATACTACACCTATTGAATTCTTTTTAAAATGATAAGGGTATTTAACTTTTTCTTTATAATGTCTTTGCCTGTGATCAAAAGAATTGGTAAGCAAATTTGATACTTTGAAAGTTCTGCAGTATTGTTCAGCATTTAAAAGAAAAAAAATAAAAATAAAAGAGTTTACAAAAATAGTGGGATGAAACGTAAAATGCACTCACCGTATCTACTACTCTGTTCTTGAATGAACAAGAGTATACAAAACACCCTAAATGTGTGTAATATGCTTTCCGGAAAAAAATATATTAAAATGCGGAAGAATATTATAACTTAGGGAACAATTGTAAATCATGTTTTTTTTTAAAAAAAAAAAAGAGAGAGAAAACAATGTGCAGAAATTTTTCAATTATTATTTTGCTTACTTTTTCTTTTGATTTACGCTTCAAAAAAAAATATATATTTTAAAGATCCACCCTTTGATTTTTTATTTAAGTACAATTGGGTAGTAGAGATAGGATTAAATGGCAAGTTTATGGTTTATTTCTTTATAATATCATGAATTATGAGTGTTCAAAATTTTCACCTAAAACACTTGAGTGAAATCTTTGGAAATGATATTAAATCTTGCATATTTTTTAATCACATTGAAGGAATGTTAGATTGAGTGGAAAATTTAAGTTATAAATGTTTATTGTTGTATGAAATATTTTTATTCTAATTAGTAATTTGTTGAGCTCCATAAATTGCAGAATTTTCAAAATGATGACTAAGAATAGGAATTAATTCTTGCTCATAGTTGTTAAAGGCGTGCTCGAAGGGCAAGGTGCACTAAGCACCAGCCTTAGAGCCCTGAAAATCCAAAGGCTCGTTCTGTCCCAAAGGTGCGTACCTTAGACCTAAGGCTAGGGTATACATTTGTGATATTAGTTAAATATTTGTATTTTTTTAATATGGGTAAATCAAAACCATAGATTATAAATATAAAAAAAAATTAGTAGACTATATCACACATAATTATTTCCAAAACAAAAAATAACAAAGAAAAAGCATTAAGGCAAGGAAAACATCTATTATAGCCTCATACAAAGACAATTAAACAGCACAATTTAGAAGAAGTTGCCGAACAAAAAAAAAGGAACAAACAATTAGTTCCAGGCTTCCATATGAGGAAAGTAAAGAGCATCTTATCATATGAGAGCCAACACTCCTCTAGTACTTACAAATGAGGTAGAAGATGATGATGAAGAATATGAAAAAGAAGAGATTGGAGGGGTTTAATTTGATGATGATGAAGAATACAATATTTGATCTTGATGATGATTGACTAATTGTATTTTTCTTTGATAATTAATAATTAATAAGTGTTAAATTTGTTAAATATAATATTAGTAAGTTTAGAATTCTTGTGTATTTAAGACTTCATGTCTTTAGTAAGCCTAGAAGTCTTGTATGCTTATGATTTCAAACCTTAATTAAAACTTTTTTTTTCTTTGTTTGTGGGTGTGTGGTTTTTTTTTTTTGTTATGGCATATATATTTTGAGTTTTAATAGTTATAATATTATATTAACTTGTTAGTAGTTTAATAATAAAATTTATAACTTTTTTTATTATTTTTTATTTTTGCACATTATGTCAATTGGGCATGCATCTGCGCCTAGACTCCAGATCCTCTTAGTGCTTTAGTGTGCCTTGTACCATTAATAACTATATTTTTGCTTGCGGACAAGAAAAAGTCTTGGTGCGAGAGTATTTGATAAATGCTAAATTGGATATATATTTAATATTTGATTTCTTTATATTTAAGATAAAAATAATTATATTGCATGAATTAATCTTCCATTTTATTTTATTTTTAATGAAAGAAATTATCAAATGAGGAAGGGTTAAAGCTAAATTGGATGATATATGGAGGATAATTGGGTTAGAAATCGTAACTGTCAAATTGTCTGCATTTTTATCAAAAAAAAAAAAAGAGTTTCAGTGTACCCACGTTCAAAAAGTAATGATAAGAGACAAGAATATGTCCAAATTAATTCCAATTTTTCTTAGAGTTATTCTCTTAGTTACCTTATCAAATCAGTACAATCTCGTTTTTTATTTGTTACCTTATCAAATACAATTTATACCTAATTAGTTCTGTTAAGAAGTTTAATTAGTTTAAGACTTTTTCCTTATAAATGGAGGTTGAATTAAATGGAGGAATCATCTTAAGTTTTCTGCATTTTATTTCTATTGCAGTGTTTTATTTGCAGCCATGTGTAGCTAATTTCATTTTTCTAGTTAAAGTTGTCAAAAATTGGTTCTTAAATAAATTGTGAGAATATTGTTCTTCAATTATTTTTCCATCTTAAGTATTTAAATATTCTGTTATTTATTTATTTATTTACTTGTTGAATGAATACTACTATTTAGGTTTAAAATTCATATATATATTTATTTGATCCAATAGAGTGATAAATCAATGTTCTTAATGAATTAAATCGATATAGATTGTTAATGGAAATATGTATTTTACTAAATAGAATTGGTGCCTTTTTTAAGTCTTTATGCTATTTATAATTTAAACTTTAAGAGCTTATTTTAGGTAGATTGATAAATAAGATTTAAGTACACAACTTTTCTCATTTAAATTATAACTGAGGAAAGACAAAATATTGGATCTTGTTAATATTCATAATCAATTTATTTAATTTAGAAAATCAATTTTCTTTTATTCAATGATCAATGTATTTAAACCAATTCTAAGATATACCTTGGCTAGATTTTTCTTGACTGATTTAATTTTATTATTTTGCATTTTATTTTCAGTAAATTCAAAATCCTCCAATTTTTATTTCTGTGTTCTTAAAAATTCAGATTTAATAATTAACCAATCCCTATGGATTTGACTTTGCTTCCACTATATACAAATTTTATTTTGAAGAGTAAGAATTCATTTTTAATTAGTTTCGACGGCTATCACTACACCACAAAACAGAGAAACATAAACAAAAACTTAAAATTCATAAGAAGCTTTAAAAACACACACCTGTTTTGCTGCTAGTTGCTCAATTAAACAGTGAAGTTGTTTATCCAATATCTTCTCTCTCTGAGCTGCATACCAGAAATTGCTTTTGTCAAATTTCCTACCCTGAGTTCCAGGGCATAAAAGTTTTTCCACAAATCAGGTAGGCTTTCTCATTATACATGTATTCATTGAGAATTAATGAAACAGCATACAAAGGTATCAGGGGAACATTTGACGACCAAGGCAGAAGATCACCTTGGATGATGAAATCATATCCCAATTATTTAACTTGAAGAGCTGGCAGCCTTGGAGAGTACTCTTTCTTGAGACTGACCTTATCCCCAAACAAGAACTTTTTGGAAAAGGAAATGGCAAGACAGTTGATTTAAACTTTTATCCTAAAAGGAGGAGATCCATACTACTTTTCTTTCAAAGTGAACAGCTATGGCTTAGTGTCCTCGAACCAACTCAAGTTTAACCTTTCATAACCTTCCAATTAAAGGGAGAAAGATGTAATATGGAACATTCATTCATAAAGATGTAATATCCAAAGGAAGTTCTAAAAATTGCACATAGAGCAGAGACAAGGTGTGTGCAACTGACACTTGGTGTAGGCTTCTTCTGTGCAATATCCTGAATTTTTGCCCATTTTTTCTCTAAATCTTGTTATCTTCCATTGAACTCTGAGAGGATTAGGCAGATTTCAGTACCACCAACAGCACCCTCATCGGGAAAATCAGAAAATTTGTAAAATGCAGAGAAACGGAATGATGTACTTGTTAGTGGGGGCCATTCCGGTTCGGAACCGGCCGAATCGGACAAAAAAGACGGTCAATAGTTTCGGGCTGGAACCGGACCGAAACTATTGAGGGACCGGTTCCGAAACCAAAACCAAAAAATTTTTTTTTTAAAAAATCTCAGCAGCGTTCTGATGCGCAAGCACCTAACATGTGTTATGTCTCCCCTCCCAACGGTCATTTGACCATTTTTTTTTATTTTTTTGTTAATTTTAAAATTAATTTATAATATGAAAATTTTAAAAAATAAATATAGTAAAAGATAAAAATGCCACGAAAAATAATATATATAATTTAAATATATTTTTGTCTTTTCAACTATTCAAAATTTTTTTTATAACTATCTTAATTCATTTCAGTTTCATTTTATCAAATTTTCTTTTAATTCTATATACATACTTCCTCAAATTCTCTCAACTACACAAAATTATTTTTTTTCTCTTAAATTCTCTCTAATTACACTCTAATTTTTTTTAAAACTCTATAATTCTAAAATTTTTCTCATTATTCTCAAAAATGACAAACAATAGTAGAAGTTATTTTAATTCCAACAATCTTTTTGTAGATATGGAAAATTATGATAATTTTGTTAATGTAGAGGATGAGGAGATGACAAATGAATTGGTTTCGGAACACAATACTCAACAAAACCAAAAAATGACGGACAATATTCATATAAATGTGGGTTAAAGGTCAAATCAAAAACTCCACTCCTCCAATATTTTTCAAATTCATTTCAAAAAAATACAACTAAACGATGGCCAATTACAAAATGTGTGCAACTATTGTGGCAAAACTTACAAATTTAAATAAGGAGGTGGGTATGGCACTTTCAAAAGGCATTTGAAAAATAAACATGTAACTCAACATAGCGTCGCAAAAAAAAACAAACCTAAATCTCTGAATTTGCAGGTTCGTCTTTTAACTCTTCATTATTTCAATATAATGATGAAACATATAAACAAAAAATTGTAAAAATGATAAATGTTGAAAATTTATCTTTTAATTTTGCTAAAAAAAGTTAGCTTTAATATTTTTTATCAAATTGTTTTAAATCCTACTGTTAAACGTGTTACAAGGAACACTCTTAAATGTACTTTATTTAAATTATATAATAAAAATAAAAAAGAATTGTGCAAAATTTTTTCTACTTTGAATGAACATGTTGCAATTTATAGTGATATTTGGCACATACATTCATATATGGGTATGTCATTGGATTGGTGATGATTAGATTATCCAAAAAAAATTACTTACATTTAGAATATTTGATGATAGACATATAGCAGCTAATATTTACAAAATGATAAAAAAGATAGTTTAGTTAATAAAATTTTTTCAATCGATTTTGATAATGTTGCAACACAGCTTTTATTAGAAAGCTTCAATTTCTATGTCAACCTTATATTGGTAGAAAATTTTTTCATATTAGACGTGCATGTCATGTTTAAAATTTGTGTGTTCAAAATGGTTTAAAAATATTTGATGATATAATTAAATCAATAAAACACGCAATTATTTATTTGTATAGACATCCCTAAATTATGAAATCATGAATTCAATTTTATCGTGAAAATGGTAAAAGACCAAAAAATTTTCATAAGATGTTCCAACTCGTTAGAATTTCACATTTAAATTAATCAACGAGTCATATGCATATAAAGATATATTATGCTCATTTATTTCCACTAATGTGACACAAATTAATTTATATTCACAATATTGGAACGTTTGTAAAAAATGTTTAGAAATTTTAAAAGTTTTTAACGATGTAACATATGTTTTAACCGGTGCTTATTATCCTATATGTCATTTATTTTTTGCTTAATATATTAATATTATTGATGTGTTTAAAGAGTATATAAATTATATTATTTTGCATGATGTTATATTTGTTATGCGATATAAGTGGTTATTTTATTTTAAAATGATTCATTTGATTAATCTTGTATGTTGTGTTTTTTATCTTAAGTATAGAATTACAATATTACATGAATATTTACAAATTTACTATGAGTGTCTTGATTTTGAGAATGTTAGTATTGATTCAATAGTAAATGAAGTTAGAAGAAATATTTGTGACATATTTAATAAATTTAGTAATTTATATAATATTCCTACTTCCACTAATTATAGTTATGAAGAGATTGAATTAGGAAGTGTGAAAAGGTGTTTGACGTTAAAAAGTCATAAAAAACTACGATCATCCACCAGTTTACCCGAATTGACATTTATCTAACAATAGATTTTAAGTTTAGTGATAGTAATGCAAGTAAAGAGTTTCATGTTTTTAAATGGTGAAATCACCACCAAAACACTTATCACGTCCTTATCCAAATCGTAAAACAAATTTTTGCATATCAAGTTTCAACAGTAGCAGTTGAACAATTATTTAGTTCGGGAGCTAATATTTTGGATGAGACGCGATCAAGTTTAGCTCTCAAATCAATCGAAGTCTAAGCGTGTATCGCTGATTGGACTAAAGCGGCCCTAAGACAATAAGAATTTGAAAAAGAGAGATACAACCAAAAATTAACTTATACGACTGAAGGAAACGTTGACACATCTAGCACCGGCGGTTCGGATTAAATAAAGTAAAGGAGCAATCTACAAATTTAAAAAGTAAGAGAATTACGTTGGCTTTGATTCTTCTAAATTCCAAAATGATACATAAACAACTTAATTAATGGTAAAAAAATCAAGTTTAAGTCAATTTAATTATTATTTTTAATATTCTTTTCAATTTTTTTTTTCAAATTTACCTTGAATATTTTTAAAAATTACAAATAAATAGTCAACTTATAACTTTTTAACATTATTACTTTCATTTTTTTTTCAAATTAGCTTAAATAATTTTTAAATTAAAACTAAATATTTCAATTAAAATTTTTTTAATTTATTACTTTTAAATATTTTTCAAATTTAATTTAAATATTTATTACTTTTTCTCTCATTATCCTAACTTAAATTGTCTTCTCAATTTGTACTATTAACTCCAAATAATTACAATTTATATAAATAATATACTATTTTTATCTTAATTATATTTCTTTAACTCATAAATTATTTTTAATTATTAAATTTAAATTTAATTTTATATAAAAAATAAATAATCTGAACTGGGACCGGAACTGGCTGGTTCAAATTTTTTTGAACCGTGGAACCAGCGGTTCCCAACCGCTGGCCATCACTAGTACCAATTCCTTTTTATTGTTCCCTAACTTCTCCAATAAACTTGACTTTGCAGATTGGATATCTGGTCCAGCTTCAACTTCTGTTCCAGATAGAGCCAAATCACCAGACCTTCCAGACTGGCTGCTGTCCAATGCATTTTCTGCATTTTCCAGCTCCTGTCTCAAATTTTTTTCTGTCTCTTCCATTTCCTAACATCAGCAACGAAAATCAAAGATGTTGAAAAATTCAAGAAAAACATGAGTTTGTAAAACTAATTAGATTTCATAAACACATGAATCACTCAAAGAGAACCCCTTCATCAGAAAAATGAAACACGGAATGCATATGCAAGTTATTAGAGAAGCAAATTTACACAGGCCTGCAAAGTTAAGCCCAAACCTGTAACTTCCTCTTAAGTAAATCTGCTTCCCGCATTTTCTCCTTTATTTTATTCTCACAATTTGATATAGCCTTTTCATACGCAGCATTTTCTTTCTGCAAAGTCACCTCTCTCAATTGGGCCTGGTCAAAACAATTAGTGAAATTTATTAAAATAGGAAAGGGGAGCAATCCCCTAAAAAATATTTGGTCAGCCTAAAGAACTTGTCCACATAGTTAAACACAATGTGCAACCCCATATGGTAAATCTTGAGATTTAAAGTAACCAATTGTCCAAACAAACTAATGTCCGCATGATAGCTTTCTCAGATAAAATATATCAAGCCATGCACCTCCTGAAGATAAATCCATTAACCATTAATGCCACTTCTCTCAAAATTCAAGAACTAGAATTTCCAATTAAAGAAAGCCCAAATAGGCTCATAAACAACAAGGCATAAAGTGTGCTTTAAGTGCAAAAAATGCAGCCAAAGACTTTCTTTACACACAACACATCATCATATCAAGTATGCCAAATTTGAGTACACTCACATTTTACCCAAAATGTACAGTAAAGGACTTCAGCTTAAGCTCTGTTAATAGAACAACTAAACATTACTTTTCGCCCCAACTTAAAGAATCCAAGGGAGCAAAAGTACATATTTTGACAAGTGCAAGAGCAGACGGATGCTCAGTCATTTTTACACAAAACTAAATGAATCACGTAGCATCTCCGGTAGCTAAAATACTAATTACGAAAACATTTGAATAATTCTGATACATTTCAGATGGGATGGACAATATTAAGGGTGACAAGCAACCATATCCACCAAATTTTAAAGATTAGCAGATGAAAAACCTGAAATTTGAAGATATGGGTGCCTTAAAGATAAGTCATTAAAACAAAGACTCTATCTAGAAAAATTAGAAGCAAAATTAATATGCTTAGAACATGGAAATATTGAATTTATTACCGATAATCTTTACGGTACCCAAGTGATAAAAACCATAGGTAATGTATATTCAAAACAAAGACTCAAAACCATAGGTACCCAAGTGATAAAAACCATAAACACAAAGAATAAGCAGCAGTGTACAGCAATACAACGCATCAAACATTACGCAAAAGAGGGGGAACACCACAATTTAATCAAGCGCAATTAGCACATAAAAAAATAACAAAAAATTGATGAATTACTTGTTCCTTAGTAGCAGAGTGAGCGTTCAATTGCAGAGCAAAAGCAGCATTGGAAGCAAGTGAATGGGCGAGGAAGCGAGGAAGACGTTGAAAGATATCCGGAAGGGGGAGTCTGAGCCGTATATCCTGGACCGCTTGACTCAAAGATGCTGACTTTCAATCTAATTCGCGCACAAAATTTTGTTAATCTTCTGTGAAGATCAATGGCATGGCGTCTGCTGCATCGAGTTGGCCACCACCTTGACCTCCTACCTCATCTGCTGCCCATGCTAGTAATCCCGCCATTGCTCTCCCAATCTATTCCACTTATGCGTGGAGCTGTGAACTGCAAATCTTTTTCGAATTGTAGTCAGTTGGACCGGAATAACGCCTCCCAAAAAAATTTCTGGGTAAAAAATATAAAATTTAGCAACAGATGGCTTCGTCACTGTTGTGAAAATTTCTTTCAAAAATAGAAAATCTAATTATATTAAACATAAACACCGGATAAAATAATGGAAAATTTACGCTGATCACCTGAATTGTAAATTTTTTTTCAATTTTACCGAATGTTTTCATTCTTATTTTCTGTATTTTTATTTTTATATATTTTTTTAAATATTATATTTCAGTATGTACTTAACATATTTTTTATTTAATTAAGACATAAAATTATTATTTTACATATTTTAAATATGTATTAAGAATTTTATTAATTTACAAAGCCAATATTTATTTTTATACATATATTTATTTATTTTTAATCATTTTTTAATTACCTTTATTAGAAAAAAGTGTAAACTTGAATTTAATTAATTTAATTATCAAATTAAATTCTGGACAAACTTTAATTACATAAAATTATAAATTTGTATTTAATTAACTTAATTAAAGTTATTTACTTTGGTAAATGTTGGGTAGATTCTTGAATAAATCTTGAGTAAATATCAAGTAAACTTTGGATAATTCTTGAGTAAACCTTATGTAACTTTAATTTTCATTAATTTTCTGATAAATATTGGGTAAATATTGGGTATAACTTGAGTAATTTTAAATAAATTTTTGATAAATAATTTTTAAACTTCAATTTTTATTAATTTGTGGCAAACATCGGATAAATCTTGAGTAAATCTTGATAAATCTATGAGTAAACATTGTGTAAATTCAACTTTCATTATTTTTTAAGTAAATATTAGATAAATATTGGATATAATTTGAATAAACTTTAAGTAAATTTTTGAAAAACCTTTTGTAAATTCAATTTTCATTAATTTGTGATAAAAACCTTGGGTCGGATAAATTTTGGGTAAATCTTGATAAATTTTTAAGTAAACTTTATGTAAATTCAATTTTCATTGTTCTTTTAGTAAACATCAAATAAATATTGGATATAATTTAAGTAAAATTTAAGTAAATATTTGAAAAACCTTTTGTAAATTTAATTTTTACTAATTTGTGGTAAACATTTGATAAATTTTAGATAAACTTTTGGTAACTTTTGAATAAATCTTGATAAATCTTTACGTAAACCTTGTGTAAATTCAACTTTTATTATTTTTTTAGTAAATATTAAATAAATATTTGGTATAATTTGAGTCAACTTTAAGTAAATTTTTGAAAAATCTTTTATAAATTCAATTTTCATTAATTTGTAGTAAAACTTAAGTAAATTTCGAGTAAGCATTGGATAAACAGTGAATTTAGGCGATTTTAACATTTATGAAAAAAAACTTTAAGCGCACTGTACTTTAGAAAAAAAAAACTTAAAAAGAGTATTGTTGCTATTATTTTCTGCTTTTTGTTATTTTTGTAAAATTTCCTAAAATAAAATAAAAGCACTCCCCATTGTTTAGCATTCTCAAATTCGAAATTCTTAAATATTTCATCACACAATCTTTATTTATTCTATGCCTCATTCATGCTTTACTTCAGGCTGAACAAATCCTTTTACAAATCACTTCAAATTAAATTCCTTTATCATATGAATAAATTAC
>CATIWF010207603.1:0-28424 GCA_949630135.1 Balakata baccata
AAGAGAATTGTTAATTCAATATTCAAAATAGTATAAAATGGAAAACCAATCTGAGGCCTGTGTAGCACACAGTTTCCTTAAGACAAATTCGCCTCCTACACGGGTGTTTAGGATAACCGGCATTTGTCTCCCAGGATACAATAGATTCCAAGTAGTTGTTGAACACACAACACCTACTTACAGCGAACTTTAACTTGTCACACCCTCTATCACTTGAAAAGAAGAAAGAGAAGAAAGAAAGAAACACTTCAAGAAAAATCAAAGTATACTCTTAATCAACTCTTCAAAATTCAAGCCTAAACCGCCTATTTATATTAAATGGAGGAGACATGAGATTAATTGTGATTAATTTCCTTTAAATACTGTCAATAATGCCTTTGTAACTCTCAAATAATGGTGAAATTAACCTTTGAAACATCAGAAATTGACATTCCAAAAGACATGAAGCTCAAAAGTCCATTGTGGAACAGAATCCACACCTGCCTTGCTCACCCTGCAGACACAACAACACGACTGTGTTAGTGGCCTAGCCATATGGATCAACACGGGAGTGTTGCCAAATTTTCCAAAAATAAAAAAATTGGGCTTGTTTAGGACCACAAGATTTTGGGCCAACATTCGCGTACGCAGGTTGTGCATTACGCATTGGCCTATCCCGGACCATGGATTTGCACCCCCTTGCGCCTGAGCGCGTGAGAGAGAGCCTTCCATTTTACTTTTTTTACCCATGTAAGAATGCATTTTAATATATAAACATAAGTCCAACTTCAATTTTTAGTGATGTGGGACAAACTCCCACTCACTTTTCACCTTTAAATATTCTTACCAAGAAGCTTATTTTGAGCTTCAATTTCTATTCACACATTTTCCATTTTGAGCATATGAATACATTAATTCATAATACTCATGTCAAGGAATATATATCCGAGTCTTTTTCCCAAAATCGAGTTGTGAGACCCACCAGAATTATCCTCTCAAAATAGCTCATAATCATAATTTTTTTCCAACAATTTGAGATAATGTTCATTCATTTGATACTCTATAAATTTTAAACACTGCAATACTGTCATATAATTTTTCTATATTTGAAATTTTTTTATGTGAATTTTCTAAAATTTCATGTACAGTTTAATGACATTTTATAAGAGTTTATAATTTCTACTTATTACCAATTATTGTAACTGCAAGGCAGTTAATATATTCAAGCCCAAATCAAAGAATATGAAGGTGTGCTATTAATTTTTTAAAAGTTTATTTTTTAATGTAACTTTTAAAACCTCACAAATTTTTTTTTTTTGTAATTTGTTCAAATTAATATATAATTGAATATTTTAGTTATTAGATATTTTATATATTTTAAATTTTTTTAAACAAGTTAGATATTTTTATATTATGCCATGAAAAGTCTATATTATAATCATCTAGCATTAATATAATTAATGAAATTTGTCATTTGAGTTTCATCATCATGATTCTTGAGACAGAGGAAAAGCCAAAAAAAAAAAAAAATTTTACGTGTCTTTTCCCGTACGAGGAAATGTGTTCATAGTCGGATTGGAGCAACGAGTATGAAAAAATAGAATCATGAAATTTTAACAAAGCAAATTAATAAAATGTATTTCGATTTGATTAATTCTATTCAGCATTTTTTCTAATATAATATTAAAATTAATCTGTGGCAGACCAGCATGATAATAAACTTCAAATATCAAAGATAAAGTTCTTCGGTTTCACTTTATTTTTCCTCCATTTGAAAAAGGACTTCTTCCCAAACTTAGACAACTTCGTCTCGAAGCATATCAATTTTTTAATTAAAAAAATAATAATAATTTGAATTCTATATATTTGTCTATGCTACATGGGGCAAGGTGGTAATTATCAGTTGGTCTATATATGTTCATTATATGATTAATTAATTTTTTTGGTACATGATTAATTAAATTTTTAATAGTCATATATTATGGAAAATTTGTTAACTGAATTTTGGAAGAAAACGACAATATAGTTTTCAACTTTTAGTTTTTACCAATACTTCTAGCAATATAAAACTATGAAAAATAAAAAAGAAAAAGCTTAGGATAATTAAAAGAATTCTATAAGAATGAATCTTGTAATTAATTAACCGAAAGTTGAGCAAGTTGATAATGATGCTTATTTAGCAAATCAATGCCAAGTCCTTTAGCTATATTTTTTTTTACACATTTTATATAGATTAAATATTGAATTTCTGACCCTTTTAACTTTGATATAATTATTTTACAGTAAATACACAACAATATTTTTTATTTTATTTTAAAAAGCATTTTAATAGAATAAAAATTATCTTAGAGTATTTTTACAAGTTCACTTTGTCCTATATAAATTAATATTTATCAAAAAAGTAAAAACTTTTTAATATGAAAAACTGAAAAATATTTTAAATAAAAATATCAATAAAGAAAAAAGAACATGTATAGGAAGTTCATATGTTCTAATTACAATTGAAATAGAGTGAAGTTTAGCTCGAGATTAGTGTAGCTCGTCATAGACTATACCATATATAATAAAGTGTAGTTTCTTCTTTCAGAAACACCATTTAATTGTGGTGTGTCTGGAGGTGTTAGTCATAAAATTATTCCTTGTTCTTTGAGGAATTCACTAAACTCAATACTTATGTATTCTCCTCGTCGATATGATATTAGAGTCTTAATACTTGATCCTGTTTGTTTTTCTACTTCTGCCTTGAATTCTTTAAACTTTTCAAAAGATTCATGCTTATTCTTCATTAAGTACACATAACCATATCGTAAGTAATCATCAGTAAAAGTTATGAAGTAAAAAAATCCTCCTCTAGCCATTGTACTAAAAGGTCCACATACATCACTATGTATGAGATCTAAAATATGTTTGGCTTTTTCCATTTGTCATACAAAAGGAATTCTGGTAATTTTGCTCTCAAGACAAGATTCGCAAGTTGGGATTGGGTTTGAATCCAATTGGTTCAACATGCCCAAAGTTGTTAACTTGTTCAACCTATTTTGTGCAATATGTCCTAATCTTAAACGCTGTAAATACTTTATATTATATTCAGATTTATATATAGTATTCATAACTAAATTTTGTTCAACATGCATATTGTCATTCATTTGCAAATAAAATAAGTCATCTTGTAATAAACCAATACCAACAAATTCATTTCTGAAATAAATATTGCAAACATTATCCTTAAATGTAAAAACATAACTGTCTCTAGTCAAACTAGAAATGGAAATAACATTTCGATAAGCCTAGGGAATTACAAGACAATTATTGAAAACTAAAAAATGAAAGGATGGCAAGCTAAGTGTTACAGAACCAATGGTATTGGCAGCAACTGTTACCCCATTCCCAACCTTCAAGACCATTTCATCATTCTCAAGGATTTTGCTGGTTCCTAGATCCTGCACAGATGCACATATATGAGATGAAGCGCCTGAATTTAATATCCAAGAGTATAATGAGCAATTAGAATAATTTGTAAAGCAATAAATATGTATACCTTCTGAAGGCACATCATTTTCCTTACCCTTGACCTTCAAGGATTGGAGATACTCTACACAATTCCTCTTCCAATAACCAGATTTCGGTATTTTTAAAAAAAATTTTAAGCGCTCGGTATTTTTGAAAAAAAAAACCTTTAAGAAATAAATTTTTGCAATTATCTTCTATTTTTTGCTATTTTTGTAAAATTCCCTAAAATATTTCTATGTGTAAATGCCAGTTGTACAAAATGTATCATATAAAAAATTTTCACCATTTAAGAGAATGTTTGATTATATTTGGTTTGAGGAAAAGTGAGAGAAATTATTGGAAAGTGATGAGAGATATGAAAATTTTTTATGATACACATTTTGTACATGTGACATTTACACATGGAACTTTAATTTTTACTTATGTAAAAAGTCCGCATAAATGTTCCATTAAATAATTTAATAATTTTGGACTATTAGTCTATTGATATTTTTATATTACAAAATTAAAGTTTGAGTTTTCTATTACAAATAAAAGTATAGATACTGAGTTATTACAAATTAAATAATTGAAGTAACGTGATTTAATTTACCCTTTTCACCTTCCTTAGTCAAAGCTCGTGGTTAGCATTAAACAAAATATCAAAATGAACCATTGCAAATTGAAAACACATAAAAAGTATATTTGCAGAGTATTTGAATTCAATTGCCAAGAGTGCAATAAATAAATAAAAATTACAATTTATCCTTCTAGTTTAACATAATCCATTAAAATATTTAGGAAATTTGAAAAATATATGATTTGCTTCTTTTAATTTTAATTTGATATAATACATTATTATCTTTTTGAAATTTGAAAATTATATTATTTATTCATTGAATGTTTGACATATTGTACTATTTTCTTCCTACAAGTTTGATGTACTGGATTAATATCCTTTCAGCAAATGAAAATATTTTTTTTATTAATATATTATATTTTTTTTTAAATTTTAAAGAGATATTAGTATATTATGTCAAATTATATTAATAAATTATATATTTATTAAATTTTAAAAAAATATTAATGTATTATATCAAATTCCGTAAATAAGTTTAGGAAAGCCCAATTATAACAAAGTATTTACAGTGAGATGCATTCAATCTCACTAAAGAAAATGAAAAAGTAAACGCAAGAGTTCAAGTGTGGAGCTGTTAACTGAGCATCTAGAACATGAGAATCGAAAAAAGGAATAACTAAAGAACAGTTGTTTGCTTCCTAAGAAAATCAAAGAAGTGAAGTTAGCAAAAGTCAAATAGACATTTTATATTTTTACCCTTTATTTTATTTTATCTCTTGTAAATTAGTATTTATAAAAAAATAAATTATTTTTATTATAAGAAAATAAAAAAAGTATCACATTAATAAAAATATAGAATATGCATAGAAAGTAAGGTTGTAAAAAGCAGTCCAGTCAATAAATCGAAAAAAACGAGTCATAGATTTGAGGTCGAACCGGAATTGAACCGGTCTATATAAAATTTTTATAAAATATAATATTTAATATATTTTATACATCGTTAAATATAAAAATTATTTAAATTAAACATATTTCATACACAATAATATGTTCAAAATATTAAATATTTAAATTCAAATTAATATATAAATATATTTCTAAATATTTTTAAGTATAATAATATCAATATTTATATATATTATTTTAAAAAATAATATAATTTATTTATCTATATATTTTTTATTTTAAAAAAATTGTAGTAAATAATATTTTATAAAAAATAATATTCAACATACATTCATTTCTCAAGTAAAATATTTTATGTTGAAATAACTAATTTTAAAAATAATTTATATAATAATTTTATTATGATATGTATTAGTAATATAAATACAAATATGTAAATTCAAATTTATTAAATATATATATTTCTTAAATAATGTTCATACTTTAATGAAAAATTAAATTAATGTATAGTTATATATTGGATTATTGTTAATATAATACATAGTTATGTATTGATAATATATATTTATAATTCAAAAATATCAAATAATTTCAAGAATTATTTATTTGTCATAGTTTTACTTTTATAATAAAAATATAAAATATAAAATATTAATTTTATATAAATCTCTTTTCAATAATATAAATAATTTTATAAATAGTTAATTTTATGTAAATTTAGATAAGTTCATTTTACAAATGAAATTAGTATAAAAAATGATCATTTCAACCATATATCACAATTTTACCAATATATATAATTTTTAAATAATGTGATAATTTGATACATAATATATATATATATATAATTTTTATTAATAAAAATAACTTATACTAAATTTTTTAAGAATATATATTACTAATATAAAAATAAAAAATTTAAATTTGAATATGTATTATTAATCTTTAAAATATTGTACTTTTTCTATATTTATTTTCTTTAAACATAATACATAAAAAAGTCATTAATTTGGTGGTCAAAACTTTTTTTTAATAAAAAGAGTCTGAGTTCAAAACCCCCAAACACCGTAATTTTTCAACATTTTTCTAACATTATTTAAACCAACCAAACCAGTTAAATCTGGCTGGGTTGACTGTTTTTGGTTCAACTGGCCGGTTTATAGATTTTCTAGCTAGTCAATATAATTTCTGGATTTTGTATTTAAAATCGACCGGCCTGATGACCGGTTCTCGGTTGAACCGACTGGGCTGATCCAGCTTTTACTATAATAATAGAAAGTTATTATGTTTTAAATGACATGTAAAATGGAGAGTGAAATTTGGCTCTCTAGATTTAAATAGCCAAATTAATTCTCTTTCCTAAATTATAAAAATAGAGAATTTATTAAATACTTTTTTTTATGGATTCACTATTTAAAATAAAAAAAATAACTCAAATAAAGAGCCTATTAGGAATGCTCTTATATTTAGATAATCAAACTTTACTCTCACTCTTATTCTAATTAATGCACTTCTATTTTGTATTCATATTATATCTTTTATTGGTGTATTATCAAAACATATTATTCTTTTTTCTCATAATAAAGTCACTTACTTTATTGTTATAAACATTAATTTATATATGATAAAGTAAAAATATAAAAATATTTTGTTATTTATGTTTATAGATATTTTAAAAGCATCTCCAATAAAATCTTTATTTGACTTATTCTATTTATTTTAAAGTGTTATTTCATAAAAAATATATCTAATGAATCTTTAAAATGTAGCTATGAGAGTAAGTTTGACTCTCTACGTTTAGAGAGCCAAGCTTTACTCTTTATTTTAATTATAATTAATGCATATCTACTTTTCATTTATATTTTTTTTATTGGTGTGTTTCTCTAGAAATCCTATATCCTTATAATAAAAAGGTTAAAATTCATGAATTTTGAAAATTCTCTCATCTATTAAAATCATTCATTTTTTAAATATTTAATTTTTTACATCTCAAGTGAAAAGTTCAAAATTTATAAATTTTGATCATTGAGAAATTATTGCTAGATTTTTTTTATTTCAAAATTGTCTTTTTCCTTGATAAATTAATAATATTTAAAACTATCTTTAATTCTAAAAAAATAAAATCAAGTAATTGCTTTAGCTTCTCCTTATTATTATTATCATTAAAAAATATTTTTAGCAATGTAATTAAACATTATAACGTATAATATGTAACACCCTCGACTTTCCCACATGCATTTCATTTAGACATATTTATTTTATAAATATCTGTCACACGAAACACATGCATACGTAGGAATTTTGGCGTAAACATATTCACGAGGTAGACTTGACACGGGTCGGTTTATTGCAATAAGAAGAAGTCGTACGTGTCTAGTTATAATTTAAATAAGGACACAAGATAATGAAAATGAAATTAAATCAAAGAATTAAATTAGAAACAAATGAAATTTGGTATAGTGAAATTAATTAAAGTAGACAATTTGACTAGATAGTATTTTTGGTACTAGGTATATAAAAATATGTAGAGAAAATAATAATAATAAATTATTTATTATTTAAAAATATCACAAAAGTAAAAAAAAAAAAAAAGAAATCAGAAAAATTAAAATGGGATAAAAAGGCTAAGTCAAAGGAGGCTGCTGCCTTATCCCTTCCAGCTATAGTCTTTTTCTTCTCTCATTTGTTTTTCTTCAAATTTTCTTTCAAATTCCAGCCAAAAATTAGTTCTCAGGTGAGTAATTATTCCTTCTTTGTTGTTAATCATGATTTGGGTGTTGATGGGTTATGGTTTATGGTAAGAAAGTTGCTAATATTATGTATCAAAGTTCTCGGATTCTGCTTCTGTATTACTAATTTGGGGTCCCGTTTTCTTCATGTTAAAGGCGGATTCTGAAGAAGCACAAAACACCAAACTTGTAGCTTTATGTCTTAGGTTTAAGGCTATGTAAATGGTTTTGCATGATTTGGTGTCTGTGGAAAGATATTGGTATCGGACTAAAAATGGTTCCATTGAGGAACCTAGCTGAATCATCTACTGTTTCAGTTTCTATATGATAGATTCGATATTTGAGGAAACTCATAACATAAAAGTTGTAGATATATGTGTTATCTAGTTGCATAAAAACTTTTAGGACCAGATTATGGGCGGATGTTTAGTTATAGGCAAGAAAGTCATACCTGTTCTATATTTGAGCTGCCTGCTTAGTGTCCTGGGCAGATCCAGTCCATTGTTTGCCAATTTTGAGTTTCTTATAGACATAATCTGTAAATGGTCAAATAAATGAAAGTTATAGGTACATGTCTTAGCTAAAGTTTGGCCCAAATTTCACTTCAATATGTTATGTATATTGTGATTTATAGGCTTCACAAGTCAGACTGATCTGAATGTCAGCCCTGTTTCTGACTAGTCGAAATTACCCTACCATATGAGGATTTTAGAGGCAGAATGGATAAAAGTTGTCAACATGAAAAATGTTCCATTTGGACATATCTATGTGTATATTAAGTTTTATTAAAATATGACTTACACGTTGTAAGATATGAAGAAGTAAAGTTAGTGTCCCAAACTGCCTAAAGTTTAAAACATGGCAGATAACAGAAAATATTTATAAATTCCATAAAATATTCCACAATGGTCCAATTGTTATGAAAGTATATATGTTGTAGCCCTATATGTTAGTTTTCATTAGAAATAAGAATCATACAAATTGGACTAGTATAGAAAAAGTTATAATTTAATGAACACAAGAAGGTCACACTGCCATTAGACCAAACCATAGTGGTCCTTAAAATGCATATTTCAATTTATTTAAGTTTCACTAAGTTTATTTAGCTACCAATTGACCAAGTATACATTCAATTAGGTCCACAACATATTGGAGAGTCTTAAGGAAGTGAAAGACAGTAAGTTAGAGGTTTAGTAGCAAAAGAAAAGGTGAGTTTAATTATCAAACGATTTCTTTGGTACGTGTGATTATTACGTGCTACATGTAATGTGATTTGACTTGTTGCTATATGAATTACATGATTTTTATGGTATGGATATGATATGAAAAAGTGATAAATGACTTAAATATGTGGTTAGGTTATATGTTTTCTTATATGAAATGATTGATGATTGAATATTCAAATGTGATACAAATGCAATTGTTGAGTAATGATTGTTGCAAATGCATATGCATATGAACTTAAAAGGCATTGTGACTAGCTAAATAGCATTGAAAAGCAAAAGAAGAAGCCTATGGCCCAAATAAATGTTCAAAAGCAAAAGAAAAGGCCTATGGCCTAACAAATGTGCAAATGTTACAAATGATCAAGCTAGCTAGCAAATGCAAATGTTCAAATGGAAACAAGGGACAATATTTATTTAGCCTAGTCACAACAAAAAGAAAATGACATAAGCATAAGCAAATGAAATATTTATATGATTTATATTGATTTATATTGATATGATATTAATAAATACTTTAGAAAGCTTTTGATAATTATTCTCATTGAGTTGCATCTCATCAAATTGCATTATTTTCAGGCAGAGTCGATTGATTAGCTCATTTTGGAGGTGCATTCTGTATAGAAGATATGGAATACAGGTCACCGGCCAAGCCTCACCAATCTCTCTCCTTGCATTGCACATATATATAGGGACATGTCTTTTGTGTTTTGGACTATATGTCTGTATAAGTATTATATAGTGAATACGCATTGATGTGATATATATATATATATATAGTCAAGCTGTTATGCTTTGCTAAATTGCTAAATGCAACAAAAAGAAATGTTATATGATTTAAAAAAAAATTTCTCTCATTATAAATAGAACTATATCTTATTCTATGAAATACATGATAATATGATATAAGTATAAGTGATAGCCACAGGTATAAGGTGTTACATAAAAGTTTCCCTCTCAATCTCAAATCGATGATAGGGAATTCTTTAACAATTACTACGTTGAGATTGAGATTGGTCATGATATTGCTCTATAGGAACATAATCATACAACTTGTTACTCCCACTAACTTCAGAAGGAGCTTGATATTCCATATCATCTTGCTCTGTCAAAGCTAAAGTAATCACTCTTGCGCTCCCACTAGACTTAGGATCTTCCATTTCATATGGTTGGAAATTCCCATTCATCTTATCTTTTTTTGGAAAATCCTCTTTTAAGAAAATGACATCTCATGACTCAAATTTTGTTACTCTTTCATTTGCATCTTCCCCCAAAAATATATATCCCTTAGAGAGTTCTAAGTATCTTATCAAGGTACATTTCTTTCCCTTTGGACTAAGTTTCTCATATTCATGATAAGTGTTATGGATATAAGTTGAGCAAACTCATGGGCACATTTTACTTAAATAAGACTTCTCACCTTTCCATAACTCGTATGGGGATGAAGGAATATTTTTAGATGGCACACAGTTAAAAGTATAGGCCACAGTCAGTAGTGCATCTCCTAAAAGGAAACAAACAAATTAGCTTATGCCATTATTGACCTAACCATGTCCATAAACTTCTTTTTCTTTTTCTGATACATCATTTTGTTGTGGAATGGAAGGAATAGTTATCTGCCTAGCTATACCATATCATCATTGTTGGGTTTCAAAGATATATCACATATAAAATAACGCAGTGGAAATAAAAATTTTCAAAACCCGAATAATAGGATACAACTTGTGCCATTCAAACTAATTAAACAAAAACAAGGCTAGAAATTACACCTTTAAATTTCTTGAACTAATTCTTCAAATTTCCTTCTTGATGGGTCATCGCAAACCACAACAATCCAAACTTGGATCGTCTCTAATGATAATCAACACGGAAAGGAAGAAAGCGACCGCAATTTTATGCCTTGAACACTTTCTATGTGCTAGCAAAAAGTAGTGTTCTAGAGAGAAAAACTAAGAAAAATTATCAAATTTTTATGTGGAGGTTATCAGTATTTTTCTG
The DNA here is from genome assembly GCA_949630135.1 of Balakata baccata. Classification (NCBI taxonomy): domain Eukaryota; kingdom Viridiplantae; phylum Streptophyta; class Magnoliopsida; order Malpighiales; family Euphorbiaceae; genus Balakata; species Balakata baccata. The sequence goes on from CATIWF010207603.1 coordinate 10,905, forward strand.
ATATAAAAATACTATTTATTAGGTGTTTCAAAACACCATAGGATTGACAAAATTACCAAAAAAGGGTTAGGGGCCAATTTGGCCAAAAGATGGCCAATGCTGCTAGCGCCCGCACGCTAGGCTTGCCCTGCATGCAGACATTGGCCTACCACGGGCCCTTAGCAAATGGCAGTGGCTTGCCCAGCATGATGACAGTGGCCTGCCATAGGCCCATGGCAAACAGTAGTGGCCTACCATAGGCCTGCACTGGCCCATGACTCCCTCTGAGCATTTTTTCTGGATTTTTTCCCCGTGATCTCATCACAATTCGACCCTAAATAATTCTTTCATACTTTTGGATCTCATCCAAGGCCATTTTACTCATTCTTCATACTCCCAATGCATGTGACCCATTAAATTCTCGGTTATGTTGGCCACTCAAATTAACAATTAATTTGAGCAAGTCATAACAGTATCTAGCAACACATCATAACCCTTAATTGACAAAAAAGTTAATGATTTGACTATGAACCTTTCCATAGATAACAATCCATGCAATTCGTCATTTCACCATCCTTTACTCCACTCAGTTCAGAGCATGGACTATATGTCAACTTGTGCTAGACTAACTACGTCACACCTAGTCCAAGTGATGTTAGATCTTGTCATTGAGACTCATTACTCAAATAGACATCTCACTGAAGGCCATCTTCATGACATTTCCACTTTGGCCAGAAAATTCCTGAATAATGATCCTGATAAGAGGCCGTAGGTATACTCTCATTCTATTAGGAGCAGTGAATCCTCTGTTGGCTACCCAATTACCTTCGAATACCTCATGCTATAAACACAACCCTATGAGTGACCTCTGTAAGGCAATAAGGAAACTTGCATCATTGCTATGATAAGACTATCATTGACATTTGAATAGATAATCCATATGATTGTCTTATAATAGGTCTTCCAATTTACTTGACTACTCTTAGCAAGTATCAACTTGCTAACTCTGAACATCTCTTGCTCATAACTTATGAGATCCACTACTTGACCCAATCAAGAAGTATAACATGTTCTAGTATATCCGGATCAACACTGTCTTGTTGATCCTATGACTAGGGATAATTTAGATACTAACATAATTATATATGATAGGAATCTCAATATCATTATCCTATCATAATTTCCTTCATGCTAAGTTTCATATCATGGATTTAATTAATTAGTTTAAGATCTATATCAATTCATATGCAAATGAATACTAATATAATGAAAGAATATCATTATGAATGTGTATGCTAAGTGCTTGAGGCGATTGCCTTTTGAGCACATTTCAAACAATCTCCCACTTGAACTAAAGCTAATCACTATTGTACATTACACTATAGGCGAAGATATGACTATCACATTCCTTTTGGGGTTTTGGTCTAGTGACTTGATCAAATATTTTACGATTAGTAGGAACTCTTTCTCTCTTTACATCACGTTTACCATTGATGTCACTAACTAATTGATAATGTTGAGTACATATTTGGACCTTTAGTTCTATTGTTATTCCAATCATATTAGATTAACAATACTATGAATCATTTATAACTTATAATGAAATTTACTTATCCAAACCGCTTGAACTGCCTTGGAAGCTGAAATGTACTTCCAGTTGTAAAGTCTATAGTCATCACCTATTTGGAACTCTTCTAATCAACTGTGTAACCATTTATATGAATACATAGCACGACTAGAATTTGAGTTATCATTGTCTAATTTGATGCTGATATATATAATCCTGCTTACCTTAAGCTTATCATCTCCATAAATCAAGAATGCATCCTTAATCCTTCTCAAGTATTTAAGGATGTTCTTGATAATCACCCATAAACTCTTGACGGGATCATATTGATATCCACTCATGATGCTCAAAGCATGATATCCATCGAGCCTAGTACATAGCATAACAAAAGTGCATCCAATAGCTAAAACTTATAGGGTGTCACTTATGCTCATCCATTTATCTTATATCTTTGGACATAAAGACTTAGAGAGAGTAATCTTATCGATTATAGGAATAGATCCTCTCATGGATTATTTCATGCTAACCATTTTAGCATCTTAGCTATATAGACTAAGAAAGACTGTGTAACCTCTTAGTCTATCTCTATAGATCTTAATCTCCTTTTGGTAGGTTACTTTTAAAATCCTTCTTGGAGAAATGCTTTAGAATAACAAATTTACTAACTTAGAAATGAGAGATCATTTCCTACTAATAGTATGTCTTCCACATACTTCACTAGGAACACAATGGTACTCCCATTAACCTTCTTGAAAACATAAGATTCATCCATATATTGTGAGAAAACAAACTTTTTGATTACCTCGTTAATTTGGATGTTTTAACTCCCAGATGTTTACATCAATCCATCAATAAATTCTACAATTTGCATCCTATTTTGCCATCATTAGATATGAATCTCTTAGGTTGTGTCATGTACACATCCTATGTCAGATTTCCATAATGAAAGTTGTTTTCATATCCATTTGCCAAATATCATCATCATGAGTAGCAATGGCTAGGAGTGATGTGAGAGATTTAAGTATAGTATATGAAGTATAAGGTCTTGTCAAAGTCAACTCCTGTATTTGACGACGTCCTTTAACTACCAACTCTAGCTTTATAGGCAACTGTATTACATTTCGTATCGGTCTTTATCTTAAATACCTATTTGCACCTCATAGGTTGTTTTGTGAGTCAACCAAAGTCCATACTTGGTTTACAGATATTGAATCCGTATTTGACTTATGGCTAATAGCTATTAGTCATATTCTGAACTTTTCAAAATCTCTTCATAAGTAGTAGGCTCATGATCCTTTATGAGTAATACAACCTTTTGTTCATGTATAAGAGATCTATATCTCTTGGGAACGACTCGTATCCTACTTTACTTAGGAAGCTCTTATGTCGCATAAAGTCTTACTGTCACTTCATCTTTATGAGTAACAAATTTTGGACATTGTCAATTGATTCGTGTTTGTTTAAGCATCTTAAACTTCATCAAGTTCATTCTTAGTCCCACTATCTTCTTGTAGAAAAAACTCTTTTCTTGAAATATAACATAGTTTGAAATAAACACTTTTTGCTTCAAATAGTGGTAAAACTAATATCCAAGTGACTCTCATTAGTTATCCCACATACAAGCATTATGTTAGATTTAGCTTTTAGGTAGTTTAACATTATCTGCTTCTCTTAAGTAGGATAATCCTAAACTTTCATTTATGAAAGAATAGGTTTTATGTTATTTCATATCTTATATGGAACAATATCAACTGACTGATAAGGTATTATGTTTATCACATAAACATAATCCAATATACATGACCATAAAAGGAACTTTAAGGAATTCTAAAAGCTTATTATGTACCTCACCATGTCTAACAAGGTTCGGTTTCTCCTTTTGGCCATATTGTTATGTTATGGTGTATAAGGTAGGGTTCATTAAGATAAAATCACATTGAAACATTTAGCTTAAGTATTATTTCACTTCAATCTAATATAAGTATCTTAATCCTTTTGTTGAGTTGTTCCTTTACTTCATTTTTGAATTCTTTAAACATTTCAAAGGTTTCAAATTTGTATCTCATCATATACAAATACTCAAATTATAAGTGATCATAATTAAGATAATGAGGTAGACAAAACCATTTATGACATGCATGAATATTGGTCCACATACATCTATATGTACAAGGTCCATCAGTCTTTTTACGTGTTCATCTTATAATGAGATGCACATGTATTATATTATTTATAATCAAATGACTCCAAGTTACCATAACTCATCATGTGATTCTCCTTTTTATGCCCAGACTGACAATGCCATAATTTTCGTTTTTAGGTCATCAACCCTTTAAATTTGATATGGAGGATAGAATCAAACATTCCAAGATCATAAACTCTATTGTATAATGTTTTAGTTTCATATGGAATATCATTTGACCATATAGAATATAATTGTTCTTAATAGTCAAATGAAAAACTTTTGTTCAACCATTAAATAAAGTTATATTCTTTATTCACAAACTAAAACAAAATTGCAACAGTTTAATTATTTGAACAAGCTTAATAAAGAGTTTTGAAACTTAAGCCTCTATAACGATTGTAGCAATTGTTATTTTATAGCCAATGTGTACAATTTCAACTCTCCCTTTTTAAGCTTTCTATTGCTTCTTTGGTCTTGCATATTTTTTATATGTGAAACCTACATATGGTATCTAATACCCACGTATTATTACAAGAAACAATGTTATCCTTTTTAACAAATTTACTTGAAGTAGAAAGTTCTATATGCCTTATCCTTCTACTTCTTTAAAACTCCAAATAAGCTTTGTTATTTCGTTTACATTTTGCAACTCTTTCCACAATGGAAGTACCTTTTAAGATGTCTTTCTATCTTTTCCTTTTATATATAATGCATTTTACATTTTAGATCTCCTTTCTATCATCTTGGAGTGGTAGAGCAATTTAGATATCTCATATCACTCAGTATGAGCTTACACATTAGCCTTTTCCCAAAGATGATATATAATAGTTTTGCATCCATTTCCATATTGCTTTTCAAGTTTGAACAACTTATGATAAATCCATTGTTATCCAAGTACTTGTATGCAAATTGTTCATAACACTTGCATCTCAAGTATTAAGGGAAGGAAAAACAGTTATTCCAAGACTTTGGCAACCATTTGGATTTGAAAACCATTCTCAGTTTTAAGCCAGCCAAGGAAGTTTAGGTTAGTCAAAATGTATGACTCATGATTATGCTTTGATTCATATTGAATGATATGATTCTAACAACCTAGATGTAAGGATTGAGATTGTAGAAGTGTGTACATGAATGAATGCATGATATTAGGTCTTAAATAAAATGCATTATGGCTCCCAATATTTTATTACGAACTCATAGCCCTCATTATGAATCCAAGAGAACCCGTTAGAAGTCCTCCTAGTGGGTCGATATCTAATGTTCCTAAGAATAACCTTGGGTTTGCCTAACAAGCCATCTTACCCAAAGGTATGTATCTGATCCATACCAATTGCATTCTCATGCAACTATTGAATCCAGTGCTATTAATTGTTGATGTGTACACCTACATTGGGTTATCAACTCTTGATGTGTGTATATCTCATACACTACCTAACTTCACCTCAATCCATATTAACCTTAGTTTGCCCAACAAATCAAGGCTTCTTGTTAAAGCCGACCCATTAATTAGGAAATCTTATTTCCATGGTTTGAACATATTCTTGTAGAGCGAGCATGGATTTACCTAACAACCTTAACTCTAAAAAGAACTCTCATTCTTGCCATATCAATGGAAGACGTTAGCTTTAATATTAATTAAACGAGTGTTTTTCTTAATTTAGTTTCATCAAGTTATTTTTAGCATGCATTTATATGTTATACATTCATAATATAGATATATAAAGATAGTTACACTAACTATATAAAATGATTATGGACATGCTAATGTCAATCCATTGAGCCAAAGATAGATACACCCCTAGCATACATTTTCTAATGCCTAAAATAAAAATAAATTAGGTAGTAACAGTTTTGGATTCCAAATTTGAAAAGTGGTTTCAACACTTGAACCGAAAATTGACTACTTAGATTGTTTCAGTTAGTTCAATTTTGTGTATCATTTTAATATGGAGTTTAAAATTTAATTAAATTAATAAAATTTCATATTTCCATAAATTAATTTAAAATTAATCTACCTTAAAATTATGTTATTATAATATCAAAAATTAAACAATTTAATTTTAATATACATACCATATTCTAGTCATACTAGATATTAATTTACTCAACTTAAATTAATTCAAAATTAATTTCTAAAAATTTTCAAAATTTTCAGAACCTTATATAATCATTTTAAGCATTTTTAGGTCACCTCAAGCCCATCAAAATAATTTTGGTACCAGCCAAAATCATCAAGACAAAGGAATCAACGCACTAGATATTTAAAACGACTCATTTACCATCTATAATTGATTTAGAAATCTAAATTTGAGCAAAATAATTTTTGCATGCATTTAACATCAAAATAACATATAAAATATCACATAAAAATTATTTTAAGGTGCTGAAATCGATATATATATATATATATATTCAAATAAAATAGTCCCGTTGGATGTACTAAAACAGTCTCGTTTCGATATTTATTTGTAAAATTAATTAAAATTGATTTTTAATTAATTATTAGACCATTCTAGAAGCTTAAACGTATTCTCAATATGTTTAAATATTTTTTCATAATCAAATTACAAAAGAATTATAAATAATCCCATCAACTAAACCAAACAACATCACCAGTTCATCAAATATATAGTTTTCGGCAATTTTTGCAATAAATTCGAAATAAATTATTTCAATCACATTCAAACCATTTTTCAATCAAAATAATTATTCTCAATCATTCAAGATCTATGTAGGATTGAAAGAAAAATATTTAAAACGCATTTTACGAATTAATTTTAATTTTTCAAACTAATTGAACTAAAAATACCAAAACCGTGTAATTTAATTGCACTTTTATAAAAATTAATTTTAATAGACATAAGGAGATTCTGATACTAATGTTGATACAAAACTAATTAGATAAAAATAAGGTTAGAAATTATACCTTTAAATTTTATGAACTAGTTCTTCAAATTTTCTTTTTATAAGGTTGTCGCAAACTACAACAATCCAATCTTGGATTGTCTCTAATAATAATCCACACTGTAAGGAAGAAAGAAACATCAATGGTTCCTTCTTATTGGGTTATCGCAAACTACAACAATCCAATCTTGAATCGTCTCCAATAATAATCCACAAAGTAAGGAAGAAAGAAACATCAAAGGTTATGCTTTGAATACTCTTCATGTGCTAGCAAAAAGTAGTATTCTAGAGAGAGAAACTAAGAAAAATTGTCAAATAATTTTATGGAGACTACTAGTATTTTTCTGATAAAAAAAAAGAAGCTATTTGTAAGAGTTTTTAAATACCCTAGAGTTGACAAAATTACCAAAAAGGAGTTAGAATTGCCAAATTGGCCAAAACATGGCCAATGCCACTAGCACCCGCGCGTTAGGCTTGCCCAGTATGCAAGCGGTGGCCTGCACAGGCCTGCGGGAGCCCATGACTCCCCTCGAATAGTTTTTCTAGATTTTTCCTATAATCACATTACGATCCGACCTAAATAATTCTCTCATACTTTTAGATCTTATCCAATGTCATTTTACTCATTTTTCACACTTCCAATGCATAACATCCATTAGGTTCCCGATTATATTGGCCACTTAAATTTACAATTAATTCAAGTAAGTCATGAACTACATATAGTAACATGTCATGACTCCCAATTGACCAGAAAGTCGGTGGTTTGATTACAAATCTCTTCATAGACAATAATTCGTGCAATTTGTCCTTTTATCATCCTATAGCCCATTCATTTTATAGTATGGACTATGTGTCAGCTCGTGCTAGACTGACTATGTCACACCTAGCCCAAGTGATGTTAGATCTTATCATTGAGACTCATTACTCAAATAGACATATCACTAAAGACCATCTTCATAATATTTCCTTTTTGGCTAGAGATTCCCAAGAAATGATCCCGACTAGAGGTCGTGAGTATACTCTGCTTCTATCTAGAGCAATGAATCCTTTGTTGACTACCCAGTTACCTTTGAATACCTCAAGCTATACTCAATCACCACCCAATGAGTGAGCTCTATGAGGTAATGAGGAATGAAGTTAAAGCACAGTATCTAAGATATCCTTGAGTACCTCAAGTTTAAGGATACTTGCACCATTGTTATGATAAGACTATCATTGACATGTGAATAGATAATCCATATGATTATCTCATAGCAGATCTTCCAATGTACTTGACTACTCTTAGCAAGCATTCACATGCTAACTTTGAACATCTCATGCTCACAGTTTATGAGATCTACTGTTTGATCCAATCAAGGAGTATAACATGTGCTAGTCTATCTAGATTAACAATGTCTTGTCTTGTTAATCCTATGACTAGGGATAATTTAGATACTAATATAATTACACATGATAGAAATCTCATTATCATAATCTCATCATGATTTTCTTCATGCTATGTTTCATATCATGGACTTTCATTAATCAGTTTAAGATTTATATCAGTTCATATGCAAATGAATACTAATATAATGAAAGAATGCCATTATGAATGTGTACAATAAGTGCTTGAAGTGATTGCATTTTGGGCACATATCTAACAATCACAATAACTTTTATATAAATCGGATAGATATTCCTGTCTTCGATTGGTCCTTTATATATATATATATATTTATTTATTTATGATTCTCAACCAATCTACTATTACTTATGAAGCATTGGATTGCTTCAAATTTATGGGCAATCAAACAATTGTGATCATATATGGTGAAATCATCTATTAATGTGATAAAATAGTGAGTGCCGTCTTGCTCTCACATTTATTGGGCCACAAATATCATAATAGATAAGTTACAAAGGAAATAATGCTTTATTGATTTTGTTAAATAGTAATCTTATTGTTTTTCCAGCTAGACAATGCTCACAAATAGATAAATCTATATTCTCAAAAGAACCTAATGCTTTCTTGCCCAATATGTCCTAATTAGCATGCCATTTAACATCATTATTTAATAAAATATTACTGGAACTGCCAATAATAAATATGGATTTATACACATCCATAAAATAATGTTCAACATAATAAAACCAACCAGCAAATATCTAAAGCCATATTAAACATTGTCCAAAAGTAATTACACATAATCATTGTCAAATACAATTTAAAAAAAAATCTAGCAAAAATAGTAATAAACATTAAACTTTGTCAAACTTCAAAGGCATATCGATCTCTTGCAATGTGGCTGGTTGATGCTGAATCTATAATCTAATAAATAATAGTTTCAGTTAGCATTAAACAAATGCTAACATATCAGTCAAAGGGATAAATATAGTCATACAATACCTTTGACTCAGTGCAATCACGAGCAAAGTGACTAGGTTTTCAACAATTGAAGCAATTTATATTTCTGTCTTTCTTGTTGCTGCGACTACAGCGCTTATATTTGTTTCTGGTAAAATTGGCTTTATAGCCTCCGTTACTTTTCCTTTTTCCCTTACCCTTCTTTTGACCAAAGCCTAAAACACCTTTGGACTCGGTTATATAAGCCTCCTAGTGGGCTTATTAGTGAGAAGGCAATCCTCCTCTAGGTCAACATGTTGGGCAACATCTTCAAATGTTTTTATATTGTCATTGCAGGTAATGTTAACATGTATCTTTAGGAAGAGAGCGTATAATAGCTTAGACCTATTGCTCATCAGTCAACTCATAGCTAGCAATCTTCAATTCACTTATCATATTGGACATGACAGTAAGGTGTTGCCTCATTGTGTGATTATGATGTTTCTTGTAGGCATCAAATTTCAAAGTCAATTAATGCAGCCTTATTGTTAAGGTTCCACTGAATTGGACCTTAACAACATCCGAAACTGCTTAAGCTGAGTGATGCTTCTCAAAGCATAGCATCAAGTCATTTCTCATATTGTTCATCATCAATATGCGAGAAACTCTATCATTGTGTTTATAGGTTTGATATGTCTCCATATCTCGCATATGTTGAGCAGTTCTTATATGCTTAGGCTCAGTCATTAGTTGTGTGACAGTTTTTAGCATTTCTTGCTCTTCTAGGAGATACTAAATCTTATAATGCCATATATCATAGTTATTATCATTAAGCTTATCTCACTAGTTCAAGTTAACAACTATGCTTTTCGTAGCAGTCATTTCAACTATTTAGAACAACGGTCACATCATATTTAACACAATTTTTACTATAAAAATCATTTCATGTCATAATGTCTTAAATAAATAAATAAATAATAACCTAATATAAGCAGAAGAAACAAAAGTAATGTTAATTTAAACAAAAGTACTACTACACAGTCCAATCAATTCTCATTAACATAGTCCAGTTATCATCGTTTAATTTAAACATGCACCAATCATCATATGAGGTGAGACTCATTTATCCACTAACCTAATATTTCCAACAAAAACATATGTGTACATTTTTTATAATATATATATATATATATAAACAAAAATCAACAAAATATATATACATTGCATAACAAATTAATGTATTCATATACAAATCACATATTAGGAGCAACATATATTGCTTCCACTAATTATTCCATATCTCATTTCTTTTCATGCAAATTTTTATATTTTGCACACTTTTTAAATCAAATATACTTTTATGAGAGAAATTTTAAAGCTTAACACCTAGCTATCCTATGTATGTTTTGATTGCCAAACTCTATCACATAGTAAGCCTTCGTTCATCTTACTTTTTGTTTAATTCTATTTATGTGGGGGATTGTTGGAAAATCGTGATTAAAGTACAATTTTGAAAGGAAAATTTTGAGTGGATCCCATAACTTGGTTTTAGGAAGATGACCTGGATTCATGTTATTTCTTATGAGAACTATGAATTAGGATATTCATATGCTCAAAATGGTAAATATATGGAGAAAAATTGAAGTTCAAAGTAAGCTCAACGCTAAGAAGAAAAAAAGTGAAATGTGGATTATCCCATACAGGAAAAATGTAAAGTTGGGAGACATAGCATAAGGGTGCACGAGCACACGATAGAGATTTTTTCAAAATTCTATCTTTTGAGCTTCTTATGTACATAGGTTACAAAAATGAATATGACTATTATTATTCATAATATGGATGTTACAAAAGCTTAAATTGTAGCATTAATGGATATTTACTCACAATTATGGTCATAATTTGTATGTTACAAAGATTTTATGGGTAGTCATAATAAAGAAGTTAATCACATTTACTTCTTCTTTCCTCCCTACCAGTGTAAATAGGTAATCTCCTTCATTGTTGAAGATACACCTAAGATACCTTTGAGTGGAGTTGGAAATTTATGACACGATACAATTAAATGATATGAAACGATACAGACTTATATGGATATGTGATTGATTTTAATAGATATAGATCATAACCGTGTCAACACGAATAAGATACGGAAAAACTGCATCATAAATAGATTTTACCTACTTAACCTGTTAAAACATGATTAGATACGATTAAAAATATATAAAATATTTACTTATTTTAATGTTAAACTATATAAAATAATTAAATATATTATATTATTTTAAAGATTTATAATATATTTATATATAATAAATTTAAAATACATTATGTTAAAATTAATTTTATCTGTATATTTTATATATAAATAAATATTGTATAATTTATTCGTGTAAAATTGTGTCTCTTATCGTATATATATATATATATATATATATGTAGACACGGTTAGTTAATTGTATCTAATAATTTCGTGTCATATATCATATATATGAGACATAATATGAAATAAGACATGATACGATTAGACACAACATGACACAAATTGTCAGCTCTAGTTTGAGCTTTCCACCTTCTCCTTCCTTTCTTTACATGATATAATAAGACACTGTTAGTTCGCTATAGGCAACAATTTTGGTGTTCAACCTCTATTAGAAATATATTGTATACTACAAAATAAACATTGATGAACCTAAATATCAGTAGCAGGAGACGAATTTATTTTACAAACAACATATAAAATACAGGCCTCAAATTATTTCCTTCTCCTTGACCATATACCCAATGCTAAATTAAAAATATTCTACTACATTCCTAACAATTTTAAGCTTTTAATTGACGTATTTCATTTTCAATAACGTAACAGCATATGGTTAAAAACAAAAAAAAAAAAAAAAAAGGGAAAAAGGAAAACCACAATAAAGAAAAGAGAAAAAAGAAAAGCGTTTTTGTTTCATCCGATTGGGTAATGAGTCGAAACCTGAGAAGGGTGAATTGAGTACGAAACCGATCCTAATTATCAAAAAAAAAAAGAAAAAAACCACTCAGGGTCACGGGTATTTTCCAACTATATTCTCCTTTGCTCTCTTCCTAAGCTTTATACATTTATTTTATTGCTTTTGCTACAATACACTTGGAATATAGATCCATCTAACTTTTTATCTATTATAATAGGTAATTTATTAACTTGCTACGTAGGTGATATTAGGTAATTAATATATAATATAGTGGAAGCTATAAAACTCATTAAATTTTGACTTAAACTAATTGGTGGCTATAATTAGCATTAATTATTAACTTGCTACATAGGTGATTTTATAGGTATCTCATCTTCTTTGCATATCTATATATTGCACTTGTCTACGAGATGAATTTGAATAGTTATAGTTATTCTTAATTTTCTTTATGAGTTCGTCTTGGATGAATTCGAGTCAGCTTCACTCTGCTCTATTGGAGTCTTAGCGTATTTTCTTAATAATGTACATGTACATATCGTCTGCAGAAATTTCTCTAGAAATATTGTTTGGTTTGGGAAGAGAGAAACCAATTAGGGGTAAATGATGCAATAATGAAAGATAACTTGTTAAACAGATTATAGGTAAAATAATGTAAATAGATAATATATTAATCCAATCAACGGTAAAAATTAAAAATTAGTGATCCAATGATTAAAAATGATAGGTGTATGATACACTAGGTATATCATAGAAGAACTCTTATTTTATTTGGTTTGATTTGAGAGAATGTAACATTGAATATGAAAAATGTTAATTGTTTCATTTATTTTTATACTCAAAATATATTAAATTACTTGTTTTCTCAACCCATAATAAAGTACTAATATTTTAATTTAGCTGTATAAAATAACTTCAACAATATAGCATAATTGAATAAATATTAAAAGCAAGATAAATAACTTTTTTTTTTTGGAAAAATCTTTTTATTATTGTGAAAAGACTCGGGTTGGGCGAGTTATTTTCGGGTCATTTAATTAAAGTTTCAAAAATTAGGTTTAATGGGATTATTTTCAGATCAATTTTGAGTTAACTTACTAACGTTTTTAAATAATCAAATTTTGGATCAAGATTTCATGTTCAGATCAGAAATTGCAAGCTCCTTTGAGTACAATGAACTTTTTGAGTACAATTAGGTTTATTTTAATTTTTAATATGAATATAAAAAAGATTCAAATCTAATGAAATAATAAACAATTGATTATTATCAATGAATAGAGTTTATAAACTAAATAAATCTTTGCAATTAAGATAATGTCTCAAACAATGCTCTCTATCTTAAAGAGCACCTTTAATAGAATAAATAACATCTCAGAACTTTTTAAATATAGAGAGAAATTTTTTTATAAGTCCAATTGACTTTTTATATTTTACTCTTTATTTTACTTTATGTCATATAAATTAAAATTATTAATTTTATTATGAGTAAAGAAAACAGTATTTTAAAGAATATATCAATAAAAAACGAACGTACATAGAAAATTAAAATGCATTAATTACAATTGAAATAAAGAGTAAAGTTTGGCTATTTAGATGTAGAGAGTCAAATTCACTATTTTCTTTAAATTTTAAATATAGGGAGTCAATTAAAAACCTTTTTTTATGTATTGACTCTTTAAAATAAAGAGCATAGCCCAAATAAAGAGCCAATTGGAAATACTCTTATAGTAGAATTGAATTTTTAAAGGAATTTTTCATAAATACCAAAAAAAGAAGAAATAATTACAACTTTACCTTCCATTAATATTTTTTTCAATTTTGACAAAAAATACTATCAACAATTACAACAGTATCTAAATATCAAAATTATCCCAAAATATGCCTACACAATATATTTTTAGAATACTTTAGGAATATTTTAAGTATACTTTGGAGATACTTTAGGTATATATTGGGAATTCTCTTGGATTTCCCTTAGACGAATTCTCTTAAAATATCTTAGATATACTTTTGGGATACTTGATACACCTTTAGGAATTCCATGAGAATATCTTGGGTATACTTTGGAGATACTTTAAGTATATATTGGGGATATTTTGAGTATACATTGAGAATTTTTTTAAGAATTTTTCGGAATGAATTTTTTGAAAATATTTTAAGTATATTTTGGGAATATTTCGTTATACATTTGGGAATTATATGAGAATATTTTCAGTATACCTTGAAAATATTTTGGATATATGTTGATGATATTTTAGTGATTTTCACAAAAAAAATAAAGAAAAAAAATCAACAACATAGACATGATAATTGAATGAGCAAATGACAACTGACTCATCATTATTCTTCTTTGATTCATCACTTTGCTGGAGGGTGACAAGAAAGATCTATTCAATTTTGGTGTGTTCTACATCAAACCGAAGGTTGTAGCTTGTTCGTAAGTGGATACCATAGAGTATCAGTCCCTGCTATCACGAGCAATCCCTAAGGTATTTGTTTTGTCCTTTATCACTAAGAGATTATTTCCTCAATCCATGGCTTATTGTGAAGCATATACCGATTTTTCCTTGATCGGGTTTTTAGTTTAATGAGTAAAGAAGAACATGTAATTGACGATCAGGATAAGAGAATGAGATTCTTGCACTAATTTGTATGCTTGATATCTCCGATCAAACATCTATAGTTGGATTGTTGGAATTTACGAGCAACTCCAACAGTGAAGATATAGAGATTGGATCTGACAGTGACAGAGGAATCCACTGAGAGTGATTTTTGTGCGGGGAGGAAAGCAACTGCGAATTGTCTAGTGAAAATGATTTTGAAAAGAGTTTCCCTAAAATTGATAAGGTTTTCGGTAAAATGAAAAAAAAAATTACATCTATTTAATTTTGAAATAAAAAGTTAAAAATAGGTTAGTAATGAAATTTTCTCAATTTTTAATATATCAATAGAAGATAATATCTAATATCCTTACGAATATAAGAGATTAGAAATTTTAAATAAATCTTAATATTCTGTAAGAAAAATAAATTAGCTGAATTTTATTTTCTACTCATAACAGCATTGTGAAAAAAAAATATTTATGTTCTTACTTTATATTATTAATATGCATTTGAAACTATATATATATATATATATATATTTGAAACTATATATATATAATTAAAATTTTAAATTATATCAGTAATAATTTTATCAGATTTTTCAAAATATATGTAAAAAAAATAGTAAAGAAAATGAAGTATAAAACATAGATTTAAAAAATAATTACTAATATTAATTTTTTTACAAAAATATATAATTAAGATAAGGATGATGATAGAAATTAATAAATTTTTGAATTCTATTTCTTTTATTAACGAAATCACGCCAAATTAAAAATTAGGATTCTATTTCTTATTATTTTTATAAACCAAACATACCTTAAAATCACGGATTGAACAGCTAAATCCAATCAATAATTTAAAAAAACTAGATTTTTAATTAAACAAAATTATATAAGGAGATGATCATACCCTAGATAATGCTATTGGTTAAGACAAAAGTAACCACAACTAGAGGCTGTCAACGCGTTATATAATATAATTAATACACTTGACTTCCAAACAAAACTTAATTTTCATTTCCAGCTCTATTCTAACTGTAATTTGGTATATATGGAGTCTATTTCAAGCATTCTCAGCTAAACTATTCCCCATTTAATTAAGGAAAACAGCATACTTAAACCTTACAAATTTATGCAATGAAGTCCTTTAATTAAAAATTTAATTATTCAATTGATGACTACCTGCTTAACTATATCAATTATGAGTGAATTTATGAAAATTTAATCAATTAATTATTATTGATTAGATATTAATTAGGCGTTTCATAAATAGAGATTAACTGAAATTTTTATTTTAATTGACTTCTTTTATTATAATTAAGATACTCAATGTTTTATAAATTTATTCAAATTTAACAATTAAGGTAGTAAATTCAATAAATTTGATAGTTGAGGGACTACATTAAATCAAAATTGATAATCAATAAGCTTGCATAAAGTTATAAATTTTAAGGGCTAAAATATGTTTTTCTTTTTCCTTTAAGTAATTAATCTGCCAACCCATATATTGTTACATAATTACGTATATATATTATATTTGATCTCAAAATTATTTTTTATAGTCATTATGTCTATGTTCTCTATCAGGTGATTACCTATATAAGGGCCCTCTATTGAGTTAGTCCACCCATCAAATTATTCCATTGGAGAAAGTATATGGCGAGTTGCAAAATGTCACTATTAGTGTTCTTAATCGTCTCAGCGCTCTTTGTGGGTTCTTTCATGGCTGCTTCTGCTGGTAATCTCTATCAGGAGGTTGACCTCTCATGGGGCGGTGAACGAGCTAAGATAATGGAAGGAGGAAACGTCCTCTCCCTCGCTCTCGATAAGGCTTCTGGCTCCGGCTTCCAGTCTAAGAGAGAGTATCTCTTTGGAAGAATTGACATGGAAATCAAGCTTGTTGCTGGAAATTCTGCTGGAACCGTTACTGCTTTCTATGTAAGTCTGTGCCAAATTCCATCATCATATATCCTCACCCACAAAGAGGAGGAGCTGAGGGGCCCCTCTCTCTTGTGAGGCTTTCATTGTGGGGAAGGGGTTAAAACCCTGAAGCTCACAGGGCCTCAGTCAATCTACTATTTCATTTCATATACTAATTCATCATTCAGTGACATGTATATATTTAATTGTTTTATTCATATTAGCTGATACTGTATGATTAGATTTGTCTGTATATTATTAGTTGGTCCTTATGTGGGAAGCGACAAAAAGCCATTGGCGGAGCTCTTCCCAGTTCCCTTGACTAGTGACCTTGCTAGTTTTGAGAGCGGTTTATGTACATATATCAATCAGACAATCAGAAGACTAATATATGCATATTAAGATAATTGTTTCTGTTGCAGCTATCATCTCAAGGGCCTTTCCATGATGAAATTGATTTTGAGTTTCTGGGCAATCTTAGTGGAGATCCATATACACTTCACACTAACATTTTTGTACAAGGGCAAGGAAACAGAGAGGAACAGTTCCACCTGTGGTTCGACCCAACAAAATGCTTTCATCTCTATTCTATAGTGTGGAATCCTCAACGAATCATGTAAGATATTTATGCATATATATTAGTAATTTCCTCAGCATCTGAAATTCTTGGGCTACGGTCATCTTATTTTCTGCATATTTTTTTTCAGTTTCTTGGTAGATAACATCCCCATAAGAGTGTTTGAAAATCAAGAATCATATGGAATTCCCTTCCCGAAAAGTCAGCCAATGAGGCTTTACTCTAGCCTGTGGAATGCTGATCAATGGGCAACAAGAGGTGGGCTAGTGAAAACAGATTGGACAATGGCTCCATTCACAGCTTACTACAGAAACTTCAATGCCAATGCATGCTTGTGGTCTTCAGGAGTGTCTTCTTGTCATTCAAAGACTAGTACTGTTAGTGGTAGTAGTAATGGTTGGCAAACTCAAGGGCTGGATCCCAATGGGAGAAGAAGACTCAGATGGGTGCAAAGATATTTCATGATTTATAACTATTGCACTGACTATAAGCGATTTGCTCAAGGTCGC
>CATIWF010207799.1:0-67164 GCA_949630135.1 Balakata baccata
AATTTAAAAAATATTTAAAAATCAATCAATGAAATTAAAAAGAAATTTAAAATCTACTTTCTGGATATTGAACGGCCATTCCAAATCCCACCAAAAATTTCCTTAAGTTCCTGATTAGATACTTTTTCGTCTTCCTTTAAATTTGTGGAAAATTTGATCTATTCGTTATACCATTATCTATGCACCCAAAATCTATGCGCATGACCCAAATCAGCTCCATATTTTGGTTTTAGTGAAACCACAGATTCAGAAATTTTTTCTTGGAAAAATAAAAGCATAAAAATGTATAGGTTTTTTTTTGTTTGGCAAATATTATAAAAAAATTCTAAATTTTGCCCGTTTTCTCTATTATATACAATTATATAAAAATTATGTTAATAATTATATGAATTTCTATTTTTGTAATAAATCTAATCTTGGTAGTACAGAATCAGTCTCCAAATCTAACTAGTACTTACATGAATTGATTGAATGCAATAGCTAATGTTGATATAGATTAAATAAACTAATTTGATTAAATAATCGGATTAAATAGTTGTAATTTTAATCAAATTATTCAATTATAATTTGATATATTTAGTTCAATCATTACCAATTAATTTTCATTAATGTCAATTAACTCATTCGATCAGTTTATATTAGTGTCAGTTAGGTTCAAATGCCAATTTCGAAATACTAAGACTAAATTTATTACGAAAATAGAAATTTATATAATTTTATCAAAATTTTTATAGAATTTGATATAATTGTAAAATGTATAAAGTTTAAAAATTTTTATGATATTTGTTTTTATCCCTCTTTTTCTATACCCTTCTGCTATGAAATCTATCAAATTCAATATTTGATTGATTAATAGAGCAAGAAAACGTATGTAGACATTCTTGTAGTGTAGGTAAATTTCCCTCGTATTACGATATTATCTTACTAGTCATGATTGTTAGCAAAAAAATAAATAAATAAATAAATGCAGTGAAATAAAATTATAATTATTCATAAAATTAATATTTAAAAATCTAAACGAACAGTATTTTGTAATTCTTATAAAATACAGATCAGACTATTTTACATATAATCAAGTGTATAAAAACAATGGACTGAGAATTATCTCTTATAGCTCAGAAATCCTATCAAGATTGATTTCTAACTATCTAGCTCTCTAAGTGTAAAACTTCTAGTCTGTCTACACCAATAAATAGGAACAACAAGAGAAAATTTTTTTCTGAAAAATCTGATAAAAATCTTTTTCTGTTTTTCGCTTTTGAAGATACATTCTTTTTTTTTTTTAATCTTTTGATAGATGATAATAAAATAAATAATAATTCTTATTATCTTTTCTAAAAAGATAATATATATTATTTCAAATAAGAAATATAATCTAATTAAATATCTTTCGATAAATTGAGATAAGTTAAAACTCTTTTAAAACATAATCTCTAACATTAATTCTAGGGCATTTCGAGTATTTACTAACAATATCACACTTGCACTAGAATCAATTTTACTTTCTATCAGAAATAGATACAAAAGATAAGTTGTAAAACATGTTTCTGTTTTAAGTTCTCTTAACTATAACTCTTATAATTGGACCTAAATCACATAAGATATATATGTGTTTAGACTTCAAGTGTGCTAGTACCTTGCAGGTCGTCCAAGTCCAACTTATAAGCTGCACTTACTTCTCTTATTGTGTGTGACTTTCTAGGTTCATTATTGAACTAGCTATGAGAAATATTATGACATTTCATAATCACTAATAAGTGGTATTATCATAATATGATTAAAGTTCTTATAAGTCATGAGTGATACCCAGTAGTATATCATGACTACCCAGACATTGATCAAATTTATTTTATGATCAATCTATTATGATTTAGATTACTATACAGTTAAATCCTTCCATTATCTCATAATCCAATTAAGTCAGAGTTATGGTAATGTCAACCTCTTAAAACTTAATCCAATACACTAATCACATCAATTACTTGATCATTAATGAGTAATTAGATCTAATCTAATAATTATTATATCTTGGCAAGGAACTTTACTGTCAGGTATTTATGTGACTGCATATAATATCTTTTTTGTTTACTTCAAAGTAATGGATTTCTTATTGATTGAATATATAACTTCATGTATAACTAATTAGAACTGTTAAATATAAGTATTAGTACATGACTAGTACTAATACTTAAAGCATTGACAAAAACGAAATACTCATGTGTAAGATAATTATGTCATCTCAGATCTAAGAATTATACATACCATCTAAATCTAATAATGAATTATTAATAAGAAGTAAACTCCATGTAATTCATCATCACATGCGCCACTGTTCATAATACTTTGTCACGCAAGTATTCCCTACTATTTGTCTTAATATTAGATACTGAATGATATGAGACTCACCATTCCACCATCATTAATACCTCATATTAATTATGGATAACAAATAATGAGCTAGTCTTCAGGATTAATGATGCCCAATCAAAAATTCTATAACGGGGAACCTTTTATAATACTAGTACTAAGACATTCATCACTCATATTCTCAACCATTGAGAATGAATACCTCATCTAGCATTAATGAACTTATTAATTAAAACACAATATTAAGAATTAATTGAGTTAATACTTGCCATTAGATAAAAATTTGCACAAAAGGATATGTTTCAAAATATTATTGATATATCACTAATAATTTCCATTAAAGTTAATCTTTACAGTAACTAAGTCTCATCTTTTATAGATGGTGATCTAGTTGCTACTAATTCATAGGTTTTGTAAGTGGATCAGCTGCATTCTTAGTTGATGCTATTTTCTGCACAGAGACATCTCCTCTTCTAATAATCTCTCGGATAATATGATATCGCCGTTTTATATGCTTGAATTTCTTATGAGACCTTGGTTCTTTAGGTTGAGCTATAGCTCCATTGTTATCACAGTACAAAGGTACTCTTAACAAAGTAGTTAGGACCACTTCTAATTCTGAAATGAACTTCTTCATCTAAACAGCTTCTTTAGCTGCATCCGATACTGCAATATATTCGACTTCTGTAGTGGAATCAGCTTTAATTTTCTGCTTTAAAATCCTCTAGCTCACAGCTCCTCCATTAAAAAAAAATACATGGCCTGAAATAGACTTTCTATCATCCACATTCGATTGGAAATCAGAGTCTGTAAAGCCTTCCAATTATAAGTTACCCTCTCCATAAATCAAAATTAAATCCTTAGTCCTTCTGAAGTACTTAAGGATATTTTTAACTGTTGTCCAATGTTCTTCCCGAGGATTAGACTGATATCTACTAGTCAAACTAACAGCATAGGCAATATCTAGCTTTGTACGCAACATTGCATACATTAGACTTCCAATAGCAGAAGCATATAGAACTTTAGCCATTTTTTCTCTTTCTTCGGGAGTCTTTGGAGACATTCCTTTCGAAAGATGAATACCATGCCTAACTAGTAATAGTCTTTTCTTAGAGTCAAGCATGTTGAATCTTTTCAACACCTTCTCTAAGTATAGACTTTAGGATAAACCTATAGTCTTTTTCACTCTATCTCTATAGATGCGAATTCCAAGAATATAAGTTGATTCTCCCAAATCTTTCATGGAAAAAGTACTAGACAACCAAATTTTGACTGATGTCATTGCCTATTAATAAAATATCATTTACATATAAGACTAGAAAAGTTATTGCACTCCCACTAGTCTTTTTGTATGCACAGGGCTCATCTTCATTCTTGATAAAGTCAAATGATTTTATTACTTCATTAAAACAATGATTCTAACTCCTCGAGACTTGTTTAAGACTATAAATGGATCTCTTAAGTTTGTACACCTTATAGGACCCACCTTTTGATTCGAAACCTTTAGGTTGTTCCATATATATATATATATATATATATATATCTTTCTCAATGTATCCATTAAGGAAAACAGTCTTAATATTCATTTGCCAGACCTCATAATCATATTATGCAGCAATAGCCAATAGAATTCTAATGGATTTCAACATGGCTACAAGCGAGAAAGTTTCCTCATAATCAATTCATTGCGTTTAGCGATACCCTTTCACCACTAGCTTAGCTTTAAAGGTTTTAACCTTTCCATTTGAACCCATTTTTCTCTTGTATATCCATTTATTCCTAATAGGTATAATACCTTCAAGTGGATCTACAAATTCCCAAACTTGGTTTAAATACATTGAATCCATTTCAGAATTCATAGCCTCAAGCCATTTTATAAAGTCTATATCTGATATAGCTTCTTCATAGGTAATAGGATCATCTGAATTACAATTTTTTGAATGAATGAACAACTCTTACACATTCTCATACATAATATCTAATCTCTGTGATGCTTAAGATACTCTACTAGACCTACGTGGTTCTTGTGTGATGATAGGATCAATAGACATTGGATCATCATTGAGTAAGTGTGTCTCAGCTTGTTCAGTTTGTTGGTCACTTGATATTTCATCAAGTTCTACTTTTCTCCTTATGCCTCCATCTTGAATAAACTTTTTTTCAAGAAAGATAGCATCTCTACTTATTATAACTCTTTGTTCATTAGATTGATAAAAGTAGTATCTAAGAGTGTCATTCGGATATCCAACAAACCTTCCTTTAACAAAATTTTTCTTCTAATTTGTCTATTTTAAGCTTCTTGATATAAGCCCATCAACCTTAAATCTTAACATGCTTAAGACTTGGAGCCCTATCAATCCACATCTTATATATAGTAGTAGGAAAAACTTTAAAAAGAACTTTATTAAGAATGTAACAAGTTGTTTCCAAAGCATAGCTTTAAAAAGAAATAGGGAGATTAGTGTAGCTCATCATAGACCGTACCATGCCTAATAAAGTGTAGTTTCTTATTTCAGAAACAACATTTAATTATGGTGTGCTTGGAGGTGTTAGTTGTGAAATTATTTCTTGTTCTTTAAGGAATTCACTAAACTTAATAATTAAGTATTCTCCTCCTCGATTTGATCTAAGAGTCTTAATACTTTGTCTTGTTTGCTTTTCTACTTCTGCCTTGAATTTCTTAAACTTTTCAAAAGATTCATACTTGTTCTTCATTAAGCACACATAACCATACCGTGAGTAATTATCAGTAAAGGTTATGAAGTAGAAAAATCCTTCTCTAGCCATTGTACTAAAAAACCCACATACATCACTATGTATGACATCTAAAATATGTTTAACCATTTCCATTGTCCTACAAAAGGAATTCTAGTCATTTTGCCCTTAAGACAAGATTCACAAGTTGGAATTAGACTTGAATCCAATTGGTTCAACATGCCTAAAGTTGTTAACTTGTTCAACCTATCTTGTGCAATATATCCTAATTTTAAATGTCATAAATACTTTATATTAGATTCAAATTTATAAATAGTATTCACAACTAAACTTTGTTCAGCTTGTATCTTATCATTCAATTACAAATAAAATAAGCAATCTTGTAATAAACTAATATCAACAAATTCATTTCTGAAATGAATGTTGCAAACACTATCCTTAAATGTAAAAACATAACCATCTCTAGTCAAACTAGAAATGGAAATAACATTTCAATAAGCATTGGGAATTACAAGACAATTATTTAAAACTAAAGAATGAAAGGATGACAAGTTAAGTGTTGTAGAACCAATGGCCTTGGCAGCAACTGTTGCCCAATTCCCAACCTTCAAGACCATTTCATCCTTCTCAAGGATTCTACTACTTCCCATATCCTACACAAAATGCACATATATGAGATGAAGCGCCTGAATCTAATATCCAAGAATATAATGAGCAACTAGAAGAATTTGTAAAGTAAGAAATTTATATACCTTCTGAAGGCACATCATTTTCTTTACTCTTGACCTTTAAGGATTGAAGATACACTACACAATTTCTCTTCCAATGACCATCCTTATTGCAAAAAAAATAATTTCCTTTAGCAATTGCCTTGGCTTTACCCTTGTCTTTTGATACTCCCTTTGAAGGTTTTAAAAAAGGAGTGCCCTTATTCTTCTTTCCCTTTCCCTTTTTGAAGGAACAAGAAGTTGAACAATGGACAAGAACGGTCTTCTTTCCCTTACCCTTTATTGCTCCATCTATTGTGGTCAGCATATTAAGAAGTTCAGGCAAAGAACATTCTATCTTGTTCATGTGAAAATTCACAATGAACTGTGAGAAAGATTCTGGAAGTGACTGAATGATCAAATTTGTTTGTGAATTAACATTCATGTGGAAGTCTAAATTCTCAAGTTTCTCAATGTATTCAATCATTTTGAGAATATGAGCTCCAATATCAGCGCCCTCAAGCATTCTAAACCTAAATAATTTCTTAGATATCTTATATTTAGTGGTCCTGCTCCTCTCACCATATAATTCCTTTAGATGCATAATTATATTGATAGTTCCTTGCATTTTATCATATTGACTCTGGAGTTCTAAACTCATAGATGCCAAGATATAACAAGTAGCTCGGGCATCATCATCCTTCCACTTTTCAAGTGTTATTCGCTCTTCTTCACTAGCCCCTTCAAGTAAATTAGTAATAGAAGTATCAAGAACATACTCAATTCGCTTAAATTTGAGAACAATTTTCAAGTTTCTGAGCCAATCCATAAAATTTGGCTCGTTGAGCTTGTTGACATCTAGTATTTATCCAATTGGATTACTTGTTTTGTATGTTGTCATATTAACTGTAGAAATAATATAATTAATTAGTTACATATTATGTGCAACTTTTAATATGATTTTGGTCTTTAAATCAAATTGATATTCTCACTAATTTGGCGTCACTCACACTTCCAAAATGAGTAATGGAAATCCTTATTGGGTAGGATTTCTAGTGAGTGATTAGATCCTAAAATTTCAACATACCTCAAGTTCATATGCTAATCTTGGCATATTAAAGTTTTAATAAATAACTCTCATTCTATGTATCTCATACATCGTCCGATCTAATTCTCTTGGCTCCTAGTATTTTAGATATCAGGTTCATATGTCATTCTTGGCCCATTATACATAGTTAAGTTCGATCCACTATTCAGTAAATTTATATATATTTCATTAATTCTCTCAAGTTCATAAGCTTTTCTTAAGAATTAATAAACATATATATATTTACAACATCTCATATTTAATAAAATTATTAAAATATCTCTTATAAATTTATATTATCTCTATGTTTTCATAGCCAATAATATAATCATAAAATTTTTATAATTTTGCATAGTGGAGAGTCATGATTCAATTTCATAAATTATATCATATGTTAACTTAATATTAATTGGAAGATTTTGTCTTTAATTATTAGGTCTCACTTTTCATATACATCTATTTTCTCCATATATATATCTCATACGTATATACATTAAAGCAAGTAAATAGACTCAAATGATCATGGATTATCTATAGACCCAATCATAACCACAAGGATTGGGTTGGGTCTAGACTAATCCTATTTACCAAAAATAAAATAAAATCTTTGGTCTTCAAACTCCCACTGGCTCATTGAAAAAATTATGGGCCTACATAATCTTATACTTCTCTAAATTATATTAATTATCTTTGGCATACCAAGGCAAGATAAAAAATAATAATAAAAGAGCTCACATGCTCAAAATTTAAATAAATAAAATTACAATCCAAAAATAAAATACAATCATATTGGTTTTCCTAAATACATGATCAGCCTATATGTCCAAATGCAATAAATAATTAATTAAATTATATAGATTATTGCTTTTTAATTTAATTGAAATTATTTTAAATTTTAACTCCTTTAAAATAAAATTTCCCTTGAAATCTTATTTCAAATAGTGATGACAACGGTTATGATACCTGCAAAAATTGTCCTTATCCGAACTCGATTATATATACCACTACTCGAATCCGTCTCAAACCTGTTTTAAAATTTAATGTTAATACTTGTATCCATTCCAAACTCGATTAACAATATTTGTTTAATTCTTGTAACCGTTTAATTACCCGTTTACTACTCAAAATTTTAAACTAAAACAAAATTCAAACTAATTGAATAATTAAAATTTTTAAAAATATAAAAACAATCTATTATAAATTAATACAAAATCAAATAAAATAGATAAAATAAAACATAAAATTTAATTCAACACTTTTAAATTAAAATAATTTATCAAATTGTTCAAAAATAATATTAAAACAATAAAATTATATATTATCCATTATGATAAAAAAATTATATTTCAATTTCAAAATCTCAGTATATTTGTAATTCTTTAATCTTTAAAAATACATAAAAAATAATTAATTATATTATTACATTTATTAAATTTCAATAAAATATATATATATATAATAGGATAGCGGGTACCCGATGGCCTCTACCCGTACCTTACTCAAATCCGTGATTGATTTAAAAATTACTATTCAAATTTGTCCTAAAACCCTAATAAGATTATCCATTAAAATTTAAATGAATGCGGATAGGTTATCTCTAATTTCAAATGATGTGAATTGATTGAAATTTATCAAATTTAATTTTACACAATATTTACATAAAATAAAAATATATAATATTCACTATTTCACTAATCACATCACTATACACTATGTATGTACTGTTCACAATACTGTAAACTACACTGTTCGGAACTGTTTACGAATATTGTGCACTACACTGTTTACAAATAATGTTTGAACTGTTCATAATTACTATTCATCATTTTTATTTTATTTTATAAAACAAAATATTTCATGAACAGTGCATTTTCAATGCAATAGGACCAAATTTGCCATTGAAAGTCTAAAATTTGATTTTTTTTTTTCTCATTGTCAAAATGAATTAAAAACCAATCATGTGAAAATAGTATAGCTCTGATACCACCGTTAGAAAAAAAACAAACAAATGTAGTGGAATAAAATTATAATTATTCATAAAATTAAGATTCAAAAACCTAAACAAATAGCATTTCACAACTCTTGCAAGATATGGATCAAACTATTTTACATATGATAAAGTATATAAAAACAATATATTGAGAATTATATTTTGTAGCGCTTAAATCCAATTAAGTTGATTCTTAGCTATCTAGCTCTCTAAGTGTAGAACATCTAATCTGCCCACATCAAAAAATAAAAACAGCAACATAAAACTATTTTATGAAAAATCTAATTAAATTTTTTTTTCTGTTTTTCGCATTTGAAGATACATTTTTATTTGTTATCTTCTGATAGATGATAATAAAATAAATATCAGGAGATAAAAAAAATAAATAATAAATTTTATTATCTTTTCTAAAAAATAATATATATTATTTCAAATAAGAGATATAATCTAATTAAATATCTTTTAATAAGTTGACATAAGTTAAAATTCTTTTAAAATTTAATCTCTAAAATTAATTATAGGGTATTTCAGGTATTTACTAACAGTGATATAATTAAAACTGCTATTTTACCATTATTAATTATTAAAATTTTCAAGAACTTTTTTCCACCGAAAAAATTTTCAAGAATTTCAGTGCGAACAGCGCCTTCTTCTACATTTTTTTTCCACACTCTATAAAAAAAATTACAACCCTATTGATTTTCTTAAAGATCTAGTGTCCAATTAATAAAAAAAAAAAGTGAATGCCGCCAAATGAGTTACTGCATCTAAACGAGAAAAATTTGGCAAAAGAAAAAAACTAAGTGATATTTAAAATTCTAATTTAAAAAAAAATGAAATTTACAATTATATATATATCAATTGTTGATGGTCACATCTGCATGCATGTGACACTTTTGCAAAGGACCTTAAAGTTATGACGACGAACTGGAAAAATATAAAGTTTATAAATTAGTTTGCTCATGTGACTACAAAAGCATATTAATATATTACCATTTTAAGATTCAAGTATTGGGTTCCCATACATATGTTTTTACGCATTTTATTTTTTAAATTATAAAAGTGGAAGGATTCCAACTCAAATGAATATCATTGAAAAAAAAAATTTAATTAGATGAATTAAATCCACTGAGCGCCTAATTATTTCAACGTATGTGACAAATGAGAATTAAAGATGAACATAATTGTTAATAATCACAGTTAATATCTAGTTTAAGTGTGTTAAATTCAGTTTTCAATCCCATATTTTGATAGTTTAACATATTAAAAGTTGAAGTGCATGTGTGTTTGATTAATTCGGTTTTCTTTGGTCCAACAAATCCAAATTGAATTGAGTATTTGTAATATAAAAATAAAAGGCAATTATTGAAAATTTCAAAGGTTAACCTTTTAGAAAATTGATTTTTTTAATGAAACTTTCAATTCTTAGTTTTTCAAATGAAAATCCAAATTTTAGATATTTAATATACGTAAAATATTTTTTATTTATACTTGTGTCGATTTATAATAATTTTTTTATTGACCGAAAAACTTATATTTTCTATAATATTTTATATTTAGTTAATTATTATAAATAATATAAATAATGATAAATATAATTAATAATTATATAATTACTTATACACTGCTAAAGTATCAAATACTTTAATGTTAATTATGAATTAATGATTATTATTTATTACACTTGGCTTGGTTATCAAATACTTCACTGCCATGGTGTATAGTGGGAGACTTTACGGATCTTTTGGAAGGAGACAAGAATGGCTTGGTTGATCATCCTGCATGGTGCATTAGAGGATTTCGGGAGGCAGTTGCAGATTGTAACTTGTCAGATCTACCACTTCAGGGTTATCCGTTCACTTGGGAACGGAGCAAGGGGTCTATTAATGGAGTTGAGGAGCGTTTAGAAAGAGCAATGGTAACTCCCCGTTGGCTTCAATTATTCCCTCAGGTAACTCTCTGTAATCTAATCTCCCCTATCTCTGATCACCGGCCAATCTGTGTTTGCCTTTCTGGCAATGTTCCTAACTATAGGAAAAAAAATGGAGATTTCGGTTTGAAAATGGTTGGCTGTTAGAGGAGGGAGTGAAGCAGGTTGTTGAACAAGGTTGGAAAACTCGCTCTGGTGATGTTGTTTCTAAGTTGAGCTCCTGTTCTAAAGCTCTGGGTTATTGGGGAAAGCATTCTTTGCCTCGAGCAAGGGAGGGTATTCTCAAATGCAAGAGAGTTTTTTCTGATTTGGAGTTCAAAACTGATCTGGATTCTGTTAGGCAATTCCAAGCTGCTAAAAAACGATTGTCGCACTGATTAAACCAGGAAGAAGTGTACTGGAAACAAAGAGCAAAATATTTGTGGCTCAAAGAGGGAGACCAAAATACCATATTTTTTCATCAATGTGCATCTGCCAGGCGCAAAATAAACAGGATCAGAGGTCTTTATAATGATGATAGGGTGTGGTGTGAGGATCAGGGTCAAATGTGTGAGATTGTACAAAATTATTTTGTCAATCTGTATTCTGATAGTAATGGTATTTATGAGCCAGTGTTGTCTCAAATTCACTCACTCGTGTCTCAAGAGGATAATGTTGCTCTACTTGCACCTTTCACTAAGGAGGAATTTTGTGATGCCATTTCTCATATGCACCCGGATAAGGCCCTAGGTCCAGACGGGTACAACCCAGCATTTTTTCAGAAGTTTTAGAATTTGATTGGAGATGACTTCTTCAGGGATTGTACTGACTAGTTGAATAAGCTTCAGTTCCCTGCTCATCTAAATCATACACACATTTGTCTTATTCCAAAGTGTCAATCGCCTATAACTTTGAAGGATCTCAGGCCGATAGCTTTGTGTAATGTCCTCTACAAGGTAATTGACAAAGTATTAGCTAATAGACTGAAGTTATTGTTGCCTAAGCTTTTCTCAATCAATCAGCTTTTATTCCGGGGCGATCGATCAATGATAATGTTCTTATTCCCTTTGAGGTGATCCATTATATGAAAAATAAAAGGAAAGGCAAGAGCGGTGATGTTGCTCTCAAGGTAGATATTAGTAGGGCCTACGACAAAATAGATTGGGGTTACCTTGAGCAAAGTATGTTAAGGTTGGGGTTCGATGAGAGCTGGGTGAAGTTGATTATGCTCTGTGTTTCTTCAGTTTCTTATTATATCCTTGTCAATGAGACTGAGTTTGGGCCAGTGTTTCCAAAACGGGGCTTAAGGCAAGGTGACCTCTTTTTCTCCGAATATTTCTTAGTTTGGTGTAATGAAGAAAAATATTTCCATTTTGGCATTGTTTTGAAAAAAATTTCTGAAATGGTGGTAAAAATAATACGGTGTGCCAATCAAAGTGGCACATTGAGTAGTGCGCTTGTTCAAGTGGCACACCGTTTTCTTACTGTATCATGTGGTTAGCACACTGAGCAGTGCGCCGGTTGAACTGGCACACTGAAAAATAATGTGCTAAAAAAAATTCACTCCTGAAAAAGAAATGCCTATGAGGTATAAAAAATATTTAGCTTTTTTACTCTACAAAATTAATTATGATTTATCAACATTAGGGTACAATCTAAAAATTAACAAATATCAAGCTATGCATGTATGAAAAACAATTATTTCATAACAGATAAATTAAGAAAATTAAAATTTAGTAAAAAAAAATTTAAAATTCAGTGCGCCACTTTAAGTGGCTTATTGAATTTCTCTAAATTTCTGCACACCAATAGTGGCACTTCCCTATCTAATTTCATTTTTCCACTACATCACGAGGAATTACCCCAAATTTAGAAATAGATTTGAAATTATACCAATATCGAAATTTTATTAAAAATCACACCAAAAATGTAAATATTTTTTGTAACTCCACTAAACTAAAAAAATATCCCCTTTGTCTCCCTATCTCTATATCATATGTACAGAGGGCCTTTCGGCTATGATTAATAAGGCAGCTTTAGAGGGAAAGCTTCATGGATGCAAGATAAGTAGAACTGCCCCCCGTATCTCCCCTTCTTTTATTTGCAGATGACAGCCTACTTTTTTGTAAATCAACTCCTCAGGAATGTGCTTTCTTAAAACAGTTGTTGCTGACTTATGAAAGAGCCTCAGGACAAGCTGTAAACTTTACTAAGTCGGGGTACAATATAGTGCTAATGTCCAGGCTGCTCATATGCATGCTCCTCTAAATACAGGTAGATACCTGGGCCTCCCATCACTCATAGGCCGGAACAAAAAATCAGTTTTCAACATCATAAAGGAGCGGCTTTAGAAACGAATTCAAAGGTGGAGAAGCAAACCAGTTTCGAAGGCAGGGCGTGAAATTCTTATAAAGGCATATGCTCAGTCATTTCCATTATATTTCATGTCTACATTCTTGCTGCCTACTTCTCTCCTTGAAGAAATGCATAGGATGTTAAATTCTTTTGGGTGGGGATCTTCGAGAGCAGGTAATAGTGGTGTTAGATGGCTGTCCTAGAGTAAACTCTGCTGCCCAAAGGCTTGTGGAGGAATGGGCTTTCGTGATCTTCATGCTTTTAATATAGCTATGCTCGGAAAATTAGGTTGGAAACTTCTAAGTCAACCTAATGCTCTGGTTTCAAAGATTTTCAAAGCGAAAATTTTTTTTATTACAGTTGGCCTTAGTAACTGACCGCTAACAATTGATTATCACCGCAAGTAATCCACATTCAATTGTTAACAGTGAACGAAACATACCCTAAATTTAGGTAAAAGTTACTATTCAAAATAATAATAAAAAATATTATAAATCTATTACAGTTTAAATAAAAATTTTAAATTTGAGTTTTGTACGTAAAATTACCTTAAAACTCTAAGGGAGAATATTTTACTGCTTTTAAGATCACACCCACAAGTAGAATTAGGCTCCGCATATTACTCTAGTTTATTGGCCCAAGATATATGTGAGCTGAAAAAAAAAATCTATATCACTATTCAATAAACATATATATATATATATAAAAGCGAGTCTGCAATCTTTAACACAAAAAGACGATTAATATTGCATACAAATATTACAAACTATAATTTATAAAAACATATGCCCTTGTACTGGTAGTCTCACTTAATTATTGTTCACAATTCGCCAAAACAAGAAAAGAAAACAGAAGTACGTACATATAATCTAAATTATCCATGCATGTCTTAGGGTGGTGACTGACGAGAGAGGATAATTGTAATATCAGTGTGTCACCTTTTATTTGTAGTATATCATACATATGTAATAACACGCATGGACAGATACGAAGGCGTACGATCAGTCGGAGGATGGAGGATGATAAGGTGGTTTCTTCTTCGCCGGAGGCTTGTGGTAGGTGTCCGCAGCGTCCACTTCAGGAGGGTATTTAGGCTTGTGTCCATGGTGTTTTCCGTCTGGTTCGTTGAAGGAATCCGCCACAGAAGTAGCAGGCTTCTGCTGAGCAAGAGAGTGAGTGGTGAGTAGCACCACCAGGAGCAACACAAGCAAACACTTGCTAGACATAGCTTCAACTCGGGCTCTTTTGATGCTGAAAAAGCTTAGGAAAAACTGGAAACCTTAAGTGGGCTTTTTATAGCAGGCTAAGGCCTATAATTTTAAGGCAAGTGGCATTTTTCATTTTATTTCTCCCTTTATTTTAATACCTATAATAACTTTATCATGGCATCCAGAGCATAATTTTAGATATTTACACTATTTTTTGAATAAAATTATCACCTTGCATAGTTACAGAAACAAACAAACTAATTTTGAAAAGAAAATTCTACCATTGGCATTGAGTAATCTGTAATTTTAAATCCTACTGAACCTTCTAAGAAAAAAAATATAAAATAAAATTTTAAAATAATTATAATGGGTGTGGAAAATGATTGTTCCACCGAGCTGAAATTGTGGAAAATGTGAAAAAGTGGCCAGGAGCAACTGGGGCAGGTAGTAATTAGGAAAGTAACATCACCTAATAAGGCCATTTACAATTTACAAGTTTTTCTAAATTGCCGTATGAGATCTTAATCTGATCTTAATTTACTCAATTTTATATTATAAATATAGGGTACAGATTTGATGTTTTGGAGGATAGTGATTTGCGCTTTGTTTTCCCTTTTTCTTTTTTCTTTTTTTTTTTTCTTTTTCTTATCCTTTGAAGATGATGCCACTCCTTTCTCTCTTAAATTAATTTAAATTCAAGAAATTAACAATGACAGTTCTCTAATTCCCAATTAAGATAATGACTTTTGTGATTTAGACTGGACTCAATACACGACATTGCATTTTAAAAAAAGCGTTTTTCACAGAAAAAAAAATTTATATTTTTAATTTTTTTTAGAGTTTTAAAAATTATTTTTAGTAGAAACAGATAAATAAATATTTTTTTCAAAAGTACATTTAAAAATAATTATTTATAAAAAATTAAAAAAAAATCAGTCAATTAAATAAAAAAAATTCAAAAACTGGTTTTAAAACTTTCAATATTAATTTCAAACACCCCCAACATGTGATAGAGACACACCAATCTACTTTTCTTATACAAATATTATGCTTTTAATCGAGCACCCAAATAGCAATAAATTAAAATTGAATCTTTTCTATAATTTTTTAACTAAAACTATCCCTAAACCAACTTGAAATTGGTTCAATTCACATATTGCAAAATTTTTAATCAAGCACCCAAATAGCAATAAATTAAAATTGAATCTTTTATATAATTTTTTAACTAAAATTATCCCTAAACCAACTTGAAATTGGTTCAATTCACATATTGCAAAATTTAAGGATCTATTTGATAAAATCAGCTGATAATCTAACTTCAAACTGATAATCT
This sequence comes from Balakata baccata, assembly GCA_949630135.1. Classification (NCBI taxonomy): domain Eukaryota; kingdom Viridiplantae; phylum Streptophyta; class Magnoliopsida; order Malpighiales; family Euphorbiaceae; genus Balakata; species Balakata baccata. Next base: position 15,672 of record CATIWF010207799.1, read on the forward strand.
AATTGTAGATAATAATTTAGTAGCTGAAAATATAATACCTAATAATCTAGCTTATTTGAGTAAAAGTGTTTAGTAAAATTAACCGAAAATATAACTGAAAAATGTAAAATAAGATTAAAAAAAATGTTTATATTCAAAAAAAACATTATATAAAATAACATATTTAAATACATTATACAAATAAATTATATAATATATATGCATATTAAAAAACTTGAATAATTATATTATTATAACATGTCATTTGATAAAAGAAGCAAGGGTATAAAAAAAGAGAAAAATTATAATCTAATAGCTTTTTTTTTTTAAGTTAGTTCTACTAGCTTATTTTTTTTGGAAATTATAATCGATTTTTCTTCAAATAAGCTATTTTACCAAATATTTTTTTATTTTTATAGTCAAATTAGATTATAATAGTGCCTAAATCGTTACTAAATCTAAACTGTCTCCAACCCATCGCATGAATCTAAATCGGTTGGTTTTAAAATCTAAACCTAAATTGTCATATTGTTATTTGGTTCATATATAAGATTTTATTAAACCTATGTCTTAAATAAACCTAAATCCACAATTTACTAAACGGAATCAGAACATGAAGAAAGAGGCTCAAACTCAGCTAACAGACTAACGGACTTTGGCACCAACTATAACTAAACACTAACTCTGTTACTTAAAACTAAAACAGCTGAATTAACTAACCCAGCATCTCTTGCTTAATTTTGTTTCTTGTTCTAGTTGAAACAGGCATATCTTCTTCTAAATCAATCGTTATATGCGGGCGACTATTCCTTTTTTTCCAGAACTGTGTTGCAGCTGCCTGCGCCCCAGCAATCACTGGATCAAGACTCTGTAACTTGGCCACTTTGGGTGCTTTGGGGCAATCACAATTGGAAGTAAGTGACCCTGGCTTTAAAGAGAATAGATTCTGTGGATCCGGGGGTGGAAACTTAACTGGCAATGGTGCTTCAGCTGGACAAAGACCTCTAACTGCAGCGTGCTTCAGCTGGACAAAGACCTCTAACTGCAGCTTCATATATCTGCAACAAAAACCAAGAGAAAATAAAATATTAAGGAAAAAGTTGAACAAAAGAACCATCCATAAGTTAAGACTGAGAGATGGATCACAAAGTCAAAAACACAAATTATTGCTGAATTTGTACCCTGCTTTCCAAGTTATAGATCCGCTGGTATCCTCGCATCTCAAGTGATGCTAACAATTTCTGCATTGAATAAAGAGATATACTTCCATTAACATATTCAATAAGCATTAATCAAAAAAAAAATCAATAAGCAGGTGAAAAAGTTGAACAATCTTCAACATTCACCTGGAATCTTTAGATCTATATATGGCAGACTTATTGAAAATTATACCTGCGGTTCTTCACAAAGCCAGCAAAAATCTGTTTGCCCTTCAAGTTTCACCCATAAGAGAGTTTTGATTATGCATCACAAGTGTTGAACAAAAAGCATGCTCATTTGATCATCATGAAGTGAACAAAATATACATAGGAAACCCACCCCCTGAGGCAATTCCTCCCAGCATACCAGCTCTTCACATTTTATACAACCAACAACTTCAACGCAACCTGCTATATGAATGAACGTCTTCAGTTTTGATATGTGAGTCGCTCTGTTTTTCATAAGATATTAAGGCAATCTATAAATAGATGCAAAAGTCACAGCGATGATTTTGATGATGATAACAAATACAACTTGTAGAAAAGTTCACTGAGGACATCAGCAAATTCCAGATATTGCAGAAAATGATCGCCGCCTAAAAGTCTCGAAACTGGATAATGTTCTGGAAACTTGAGGTCTGATATTCCATTAACAGCATATACTTCCCTATAGAAGTCCTCCATTGATTTAATTGTGGCTGGATCTGGGACCTTACTACCAGCATGAATCCAAAGTCGGCCTTCAACAGAAAAGTTATGCATTAAGAATCATTCTCAATACAACCAAGTGCACCGATCAAGTAAGAGATTCGTGAGAAAGAAAGCCAATACTCTTCCTTACTTCAAACACATACATATTGATTCACTTAAGTTCAACAAAGAAAGAAATTACCACCCATGAAAAATTCATTTGAAGTTAAGCTCCACTGCTAGTATTATCTACAAAACAAAGGAATTTTAATCCAGAAAACATTTTGAGTGTAAAAATTTAGCATGACAATCTACTTAAACACACTAAAGACTTATTTGCATACTGCTATAAATGGTCGTTTGGGTCTTATCCTAATTCCACAACAACCAATTACAAGTGTCTTTTTTGACGCATTCCTAAAGGCCCTAAACCTTAAACTGCTGACAGAAGCAAGCCAAGAGATACTAAAATAATGAATTTCATTATCAGTAATTCAAGTCCTATTTACTTAATTTTACGATTATAGAGTATACAAGAAAACAACTGGCGTGCAATTTTCAAGCCACTATTCCATCCCTTTCATGATCAATTAACATTGTCAGACCACATCAATTGCCGAATGCATTTAAGTTCAAACAAAATCATCGCATAATCATTTGCTAAAAGGGTACAAATTGCATTTCTAAAAAAAAAGGGAATCATGGCGCAAACCGAAAACTGCAATTCCATTGATTCCTTTAATGGAGCAAATTTACAAAATTAACTTAATGAACTGGAAAAGACATACCCGATTCATGCAACTAAGTACAGCTTGCATTAAAAAAATCAAACAGCAAACTATAATCCAGAAGAAAATCCTTTTCATAAATACCTCTAATTGGGGCAGTCCCTTCAACGCGTTTGATGCCATGAACAAGCAAAGAAGCCCAAGGCTGATGCAATGTGAGACATGGGTTTGTGTAGTTATCCATGATTTTTGACTCCTGTATAGGTTTTGAATTGGGTTCTGAACATTTGAAAGAGCTTGCTTTGTACTGCCTTTGCTTAATTTCTCTGGCCAAAAGAAAAGACGATGTGCAGAGGAGGGTTTGCTTATATATAGGGTTTAATAGCTTAATAATAGTTTTTGCCTATTTTTCTTAATTTTCAGTTACTAATTAATTTTGGAAATTTTATAAAAATAAATAAAAAATGGGTGAATATTTTTAAAAATATCATTCTTTAAAATTTTTCAAAAATTTCGATGTGTCCTGTTAGGAAAACGCTGGCGATCAAATTTATAAAAAATTTATGATAAAACTAATAAAAATTAAAATTATAAAAAATTTATCAAAAATTTATTTAAAATTTATCCAAATTATATCTAAAATTTATCCAATATTTATCAGAAAATTAATTAAATTTAAAAAATATTTATTTACTTAAAATTTATCAAAATTTACTCAAAAATTTCTCAAGATGTACCATAAAACAAAAAAAAATTGAAGTTGTAAAATATTTATCAAAAATTTACTTAAAATTTTACTCAAGTTATACTCAATTTTTATTAGAAAATTAATGAAGATTTAATCAAATTATATCCAAGATTTATTCAATATTTATAAGAAAATTAATGAAAGTTGAAGTTACAAAAAATTTATTTAAGAATTACTCGAAATTTACCTAATGTTTACTAAAAATTTATCCGAAATTTACCAAAACTTTACCAAATGTTTCTTTGCCAAAAGTTTAAATAACATTAATTAAGTTAATTAAATACAAATTTACCATTTTTTTGGAAAAAATTGCATAAAAGGTCCCAAACTTTCCATTTTTTCATACTTATATCCAATTCTATAAAAATTTAAATTTAATTATATGAATTTTCAGTTTCGTAATAAATTTTGCTTTGGATTCAATTAACATCACTCTGATCTTATGTGGCAATTATTTTATATATATATTAGTGCCAACAATAACTGTAAAGCTAATTTTTTAAAATATAAATTGGATTTTCACATAAGCTTCACATAAGATTGAAATAAGGTTTATTAGACCCAAATCAAAATTTGTCATAAAACTTAAAATTTATATAATTAAACTCAATTTTTTATAAAATTATATATAAATGTAAAAAAGTGTAAAATTCATAAATTTCTGTGAAATTTTTTCCTTTTTTTTATAATTAATATTTGTTCAAAGTTTATTTTAGTAAATAAGTTAATTAAATATAAATTTACATATTTTTTTGACTAATTAAATTAATTAAACAATGATTAAAAAATAAACAAATGTATACATAAAAACAATTGATAACTATATAAATTAATAAAATTTTTAAATTAATATTTAACAGATGAAAATTATCATTTTCTATATTAATTAGATGAAAAATATATTAAATATACAGTAAAATATAATATTTGAAAAAAAATAATAAAAATAGAAAAATAAAAATTTACCGATAAAATTGAAAAAAATTGTGTATAATCTTCATTAATCTATTCCTTTATGGGCTTTTTTAAAATCAGATTTGGGTCAGATTTGCGCTGGCCTCAATCTGCGATCACGTTGGGCTTATATTATAGAGCTAGGTCTACCGAGTATCATAAACTCAGTATAACAATTTCATAAATATTCATTATTAGTTTATTGATAAATATTTATTAGTTTATTAAAAAAAATTCATTACTAATAAAGTAAATATTCATTAGTTTATTACTACAACAATTAAAGAAAATAATATTATTTTTATTAAATTAAATATACAGTGCATATTCCTCAAAAGGATTCAATAAATTTATACTTACAAATCAAAATAGAAAAATAATATAATATTTATTAAATTAAATACACAAATAAATGAAATGAATATTTATTGATAAACTAATGAACATTTACTATATTATTGATGAATTTCCAATTTTCTAACAAATGAATATATCTCAATAAAGTAATTAACTTTTACTTTATTGTTAATGAACTTATAGTTTATAACAAGTAAACCTACAATTTATAAGATATAGTTTACTAATAATGAACATATAATTTACAAAAAAATGAACTTTTATTAATAAACTATTAAACTTTTACTTTATTTGTAATGAACATTGCAATAATAAACAAATGAATATTTCTAAAGCGGATGATAAATATGTATAAAATTGTCACAATATATTCGATAACTGTATAAATTTATTTTATTTACAAAATTACTACAATTTCTTACATGGATGAGAGACTCTTAGTTTATAATGCTATATGTACCGGAATCCATGACATAGCAATTCCTTCCCACGCTTCATGAAGAAATTTTTTGAATGAAGTCAATTACAACTGCAAACTTAAAGCTCCATTGATACTACCAATCGGGATTTGCATTTGAAGAAAAATTTCTAGAAACACTTGGTCACAAACTTATACTACCAATTTTGGGTTGGGGAGCAAGATTGTCCCGTACATGTACATCCTATTAGTTTTTTTTTTTTTTTCATTTAAAGAATATTTAGATTTAATTTGTTAATTAGTTATGTTCTGTAAAAATTCAACTGGATCGAGTTAAAAGTATTGGGACTTGAGTGGAAAGACTATCCATAATGAAGAAACAGTTGTGGAATACCATAACTCGAGATATGCTTCAATGGAGGATCGAGGGGAAAAGATACTAAAGAATCATTATCATTATAATTTGTAAAATTAGCTATGTTTCTCTATATTAGTGCATGCGCCAGTTGGTGGGCAGCCCGCCTCCAATTTTCAAACGAGCAAAAACAAGGAAAGCAAGCCTCATGATCTTTATTTCTTTGTATTTTCTCTTGCTGAAGGAGCTTAATTATCTTTTCACCAACCGATACTTGGATGACTTTGGCGCTCCTCCTTTTTTTTTTTGTGTGAATTCTTTCTTTGTTTATCTCAAAAGTACAGAACCTAATTTCTATTTCTAAATCAACAAGAATATATTCTTTGGCCTTTTTTCAGTCAGCAATCAGTACACACCATTAATTCGTTTCTTTTATTCATTCTTTCCTCCACCTCGAAGAAATCCAATCCCAGATTAATTTCTCATCTTTACTTTTCTTTATCTTTTTTTTTTTTCAAAAAAAAAAAACGAAAGAAAAGAAAAAGCATGCGGGCATTCATAAAATCTCAACAAGGTCAAAGGAATTGTGTATGTGGTGGTGCTGGTCTCTCTTTATTCCTTCTCTTTTTCTTGTTTACTTTATCTTTTCAAGATTGTGCTCTGGGGGTTTAACTTTGAAGGTTTGAGGAAAAAAAGGAAAAGAAAATGGAGGGGATTGTTCTTGATAGTGTGATCAGTAGGTTGCTTGAAGTCAGAGGAAAACCAGGGAAGCAAGTTCAGCTTTCTGAGTCTGAGATTAGACAGCTTTGTATCGTCTCAAGGGAAATTTTTCTGAGGCAGCCTAATCTTTTGGAGCTTGAAGCCCCTATCAAAATCTGTGGTATTAAATATTCCTACTAATCCTTTCTATAATTTCTATAATTCCCTTCCTGTTTCTGCATAATTTTATTTTAATAAAAACCTGAATTATCCTGAAACAACAGGAAAAAACGAAGTGGCAATCACCTGCCTACAAAGTTTATTACTTGAAGAATCTGTACATGTTTTGTTATTCATCCACTTTCGAAGCTTTGCAGCCTCTCTGCTGTTAATTTCTTACTAATTTTCTTTAATAACTTTGCACCACCAGGAGATATACATGGACAGTATCCTGATCTTCTCAAGCTTTTTGAATATGGCGGATTACCTCCGCGATCCAACTATCTATTCTTAGGTGACTATGTAGATCGTGGAAAGCAAAGCCTGGAAACTATATGCCTACTTCTTGCCTACAAAATAAAATATTCTGAAAACTTTTTCCTATTAAGGGGAAACCATGAATGTGCATCTGTGAACCGCATATATGGATTTTATGATGAATGTAAAAGAAGATTCAATGTCAGGCTGTGGAAAATATTCACAGATTGTTTCAACTGCATGCCTGTGGCTGCTCTTATTGATGAAAAGATTCTGTGCATGCACGGGGGACTCTCTCCTGATCTTCGCAATTTAAATCAGATTAGAAATTTACAGAGACCTGCAGTTGTTCCAGAATCTGGTTTGTTGTGTGATCTCCTCTGGTCTGATCCTAGTCAAGACATTCAAGGTTGGGGTGCTAATGAAAGAGGTGTTTCTTACACCTTCGGTGCTGACAGGGTCTTTGAGTTTCTTCACAAGCATGATCTTGATTTAATTTGCCGAGCACATCAGGTTTGAAAAAGTTCATAGTTCAACAACTAATATTTGCTCAATGACATATATGATTTTGAATATGCAGGTTGTGGAAGATGGGTATGAGTTTTTCGCGAATCGAAAACTAGTAACTATATTTTCAGCTCCTAATTATTGTGGAGAGTTTGACAATGCTGGTGCAATGATGAGCGTGGATGAAAATCTGTTATGCTCATTCCAAATATTGAAACCTGCTGTAAAAAAGCCCAAGTTTGGTTTCAGCAGCATGACTGGTGCTAGGACTGCAAACCCTCCAGCTAAAATCAAGGTACATATAATACATCCATTTTCATTTCAATGTTGCAAATTTCAATAAGAGTTCATCCCATGGCAGCATCTGATTCTCCTATTTAACCGACTTCTTCATTTTCAATTTTTTTTGTAGTCACTTTTAAAAGTTTGAGGAATCCAATCCAATGGATTGATATTTGAGAGAGCCAATTGCCTTGGATAGTGATACATGTACGGATGGAGAAGCAGAATATTGACAGCATGGATTTGTGGGTTCTGAAGTTGCATTTCCATGGAAATATTAGGAGGCTTTAATTTCTTGGGTTTTTTCAGTATATAGTTGCCGCTGTCTTTATTATCATGTAATAAACACAGGGACAGAGCATAATATGCAGAGTTGATTTGAATCCTCTCATTTCATCTTATTTCTTCTTCCTCTACCCTTGGGAGAAATTCATAATCCTTACTTTTGGAAAAAAAAAAAAAAGACAATTAAATAAAAAATAAGGAATTATCCAGTTGATTTGCAGTTGAACAGTCAATTTAATCTGCCAACATAAATAACAAAACTAAAGATTCCCATAAACAAGGAGAGTAGGGTGATAAAAATTAATAGGACATGATAAAATATCAAATCAATTCGATTCGATTAATTTTGAATGGTTTGGTTCGATTATTTTAAGTTTTTAACTAAATGGTTTTGTTGGGCTGTAATTCCTAATCTAAATACAATTTTTTCATTAAAGAACAGCCCCAATAACTGACCAAATTATAATTTTCTCATAGATTCAACCGGTAGAGTATTTTGGTTTACTTCAATTTTAGACTTTGGTTAGCTTGGTTTATTAAATTGGGAAATTTATATAATTACCAAAAATAACCAATCAAATTTCAAATATATCTATAAAATAAATTTTTTTCAAAACATAACTTTTTTTAACTTTTAATATTTTAAATCTGATAAAGTGATTATTTTCAAATTCAAAGATAAAAAAACAGTAACAACAAAAATACATTTTGATAAAAATGACAAAAAGAAAAACTTTTATAAATATTTTTAAATAAAAAAATTAAATATAAGTAGAATATGAAATTTCCTCTATTAAATTTACGGACTGAAGCTAACAAGTTCGATCTCCATACAAATGAGCCCAAGACATGGATGGGCTCTGGTAATAGCCTATGTAGAATAGGCCTAGAAAGAATTTCTCTATCAGCAACGTCCTTTGTCATTTTTAATGAAATTTCTAGGCAATTTTACAAAAATAGAAAAAGATTTTCAAAAATAACCACCACGCTAAATTTTTTTTTAAATATATTTCAAAAATACGGAAAATTAAGGTTTACCAAAGATTTTTACAAATGTTTATCCAAAAATAATAAAAATTAAAATTACAAAAATTTTATTAAAGATTTATTTAGAATTTATTCAAGTTATACATAAAATTTATCCAATATTTATCAGAAAATTAATGAAAATTACATAAGATTTACTCAAAATTTACTAAAACAAGAAAATTGATAAAAATTGAAGTTACACGAGATTTATTCAAGATTTAGTAAGATATTTACAACAAAATTAATGAAAATTGAATTTATAAAAAGTTTATCAAATATTTACTTAATATTTACTCAAGTTATATCATATGTTTACTAAAAAAAATTAATGAAAGTTGAAGTTACACAAGATTTACTCAAGATTTATCAAAGTTTATCTAAAAATTACCCAAAATTTACCACAAAATTAATAAAAATTGATGTTACAAAAGATTTATCTAAGATTTATGACAAAATTTATCCGAAATTTATCTAAAATTTACCACAAAATTAATGAAAATTAAAGTTACATAACAAATTTACATATTTTTTAACTAATTAAGTTAATTAAATAATAATTAAAAATAAAAAAAAATTATAAAAATGAAAATAAAGAAAATTAGAAGGAAAACACGCTCATGACAACAGTAAAAATGAAAAAAATTCCTCAAATTTCTTAAGTAAATCACAATTATGAAATTATATTTTTATGTACAAATTAAATTAATAATATATTGTTATGTATAAAAGTTCATTGTAAAAATTATTTTTTTTAATAAATTAATCATTATTATCTTTATACAAATAAAAAAACCAATTGATATGCATATTATTTTTTTTTAATTTTATGTTTTATTTTCCTTATTTCTTAAATAAACATTAATCAATGAGCTAACCTAATTTGTAATTCCAGATAATTTATTAGTAGAGATTTATTGTGATAAAAGGATCCTTCTTCTGTTATCAAATTATAAAATTCCATTTCCAATAATGGCAGGCAACAGGAATATGCTTGGATCATATTACACCTAATTAATAATTCTTATTTAATTAACATTAATTATATTTATTCGGGCTTCCATTTAATTTTCTTTCTCATTGGTCAAACTTGAAGGGCGGATAGGGGGGATTTCATTCATTCTTTCGTCCTCATCTCCGATTATAAAATAATATTTCTGTCTCCACCCATACTCCTAAAAAAAAATATTAATCCATATTTCTGCTCAAAGTGGAATCGAATATTCCTATATAAGCTATTTTTTAGAAATCAATCAAAATTCAAAGATGAATTTTATTAATCTTTATATAGTTAAATTTGTATTTATATGATATAAATAAGTTTTTTATATAAGAACAAAAATTTTAAATTCTCAGTTTTTTATTATAATTTTAAGATTTTTCTCCAATATAATGTAAAAATTACATATTAGTATATTTATATAAATTAAAAAATATTCTTTTAAATCCTATAATAAATTAGTATTCAGTAAAAAAATAAAATCAATTAATATATATATATATATATATGAAGGTTGATAAATATCGTCCCTATTCATTTCTCGCTAAATGATATCTACCTTAATTAAAAATAAAAAAAATTCACTCTATTGAAAACGGATTCAGAATGGAAATCTAAGGGTTCAAATCCCATTGTCATCCCTATCTTCCATTTTAATTCCAACGTTTGAATTTGACAAAAAATAATGAATAACTACGGATTGCTAAAGAATAACCTTATAGAACCATTTATTTACAATAATAAAAAGATATATGATATATCTAGTCTCTTGTAATTATTCGTTTTTGTTATTTTATCTTCTTAATTAATTTTTAATTCAAATTGCTCTTTATATTTTATTTGTGTCCACTTTATCCTTCAAATTAAAAAAAAAAAAATTCAACCACCATATGATGACGTTACATACTAAAAAAATACATCACCGCATAAAATATACATGTCAATCAAGAAATAAATTATGACTAAGTTTTGATTTTAAAGTGGTAAAGTGAAATAAAAATAAAATATATTAGATAATTTAAAAAAAACAAAAAAATGATAATTACATATGACTGGACAAGTTTTTTACCTAATAAAAATAATGATTTTCATACTTGCCTTCTAATAAAACCATGATCATGACTTCGAACAATTTTTAATTTTTGTCAAAAGAAACATTTTATCTTTCTAGTTCTTATATTCTCCTCATATCTTTCAAATTATAATTAAGCTTCATATTCACATTTGAAATTTGCTGAAATTAGAATTTTAGCAAAATAGAGGCAATGTGGAAAGAATATTAAGCTAACAATTCGGAAGTCAAGCTCACAGACTTGTAGCTTACAGAAATAGAGATAACCGGATAAGGATATCTCATATACTATTATACTGCAGAAATTCAACTCTATTTACTTATTATAATAATAAAATAAGAAATCAACAATTCCAATTTTTTCTCACTAAATTATTCAAGTTGTAATGTAATATATCTATGCAAATTCCATATTAACAAAAACGGAAAATATTATAGGCTGAATGTAGTTAAATTTGAAGAGACGCTAGCTTGAAGTGTCAGCTTCTAAATTTCACATTGAAAAGAATAAGAAAAGAAAAAGAGATTTATAAATTTATGCACTAACTACTAATGATAATTTAAAGAAAAAAATTTATAAATTTATGCACTAACTACTAATGATAATTTGAATTAATCATTTCAGATAGCGTAGTTTGATCACTTAGCAAGACAATTAAGCACAATGTTAATCGACCATTGGATTGGTGCTTTTTTTTTTCAATAATATTTTATTTTGAGGAATTTTCTATAATGTATTCAATCAATACTCACAAAAATAGTAATTGATATAATAATTTTTTTTATAAAAATTATTATTTACCTCATTTAGTTTAATATAATACACTAGTACTTATAAAATTTGAAAAATATATGATTTGTTCTACGTAATTTGACATAATATACTAATACAAATTATACTATTTATTCTATGTAGTTATGATATATTGCATTAGTACTTTTTGGAAATTTAATTTATTGTACTAATACTCATTTAACAAAAGAAAATATTTTTTTTACTACTCTATTATATAATTTTCCAAATTTCGAAAAAAATAATATTATATTATATCAAAAATGTAGAAAATAAATACTATATTTTTTAAATTTCAAAAAAATATTAATATATTATATTAAATAAATAGGAATTTAAACCTTTTTTTTTCTTAAATTATTGATACAAGTATTTGGGATCTAAATCCTTGAATACCAAACAACAAAGCTTTTAAAATAAAATAGAGTCAGTGTCAATGAATGTCGTCTCATTAATTGCCCAATTTCGAAGAATTTAAAAAATCCACAAAACGCGTAACTGTAAATTAACGTCACGCGCTTTCCGTGTGATGACAAGTGCAAAACGACGTTGACTTGGTGGGACCCTGGCCATTCACATATCTCTCGCTAGTCGCTATACTTGCTGCCATTTCACAAACCTTCCTTTGTCGTTTTCAACTTGTCTTAACCTTATTATAATTAAATTCTTGAATTCCTTCTTTATTAATATTACCAAAACCATTCGCATTTAGATAAATTTTAACATCCAATTTTTATAACAAATATGGTTTATTTTTACTAATATCATAAATTATAAACTTTTACAAGTTTTGTAATTAATACTATGACAAGATAAATAATCAAATATTAATTAAATATACAAATACATATATATATATTAAATAATCATAATTGTAACATAATATGTATATATCGTAACATATCCATATCAATTAATAAAAACCACTTAATAATTCTCATTTAATATTTTAATTTCAATTAATTATAAATATCAAAAGTCATTTCATTAAAATTTATTTGGTCCAATTAAATATATTTAAGACACATTTATAAATACATTAATCAAATTATTAATACTATTATTAAATTTTTATTATAAAGAGAGAGAAATATGAAATTATAATCAAATTATTAATATTAGATTATTTTCCAATAAAATTGTTTCTCTATATAAAAAAAAATCACATTATTGACAATCACTAAAACCATTCAACATGAAAAGTTAAAAAATAAATGTAAATACTGCATAGTAATAATAATCTCAACACAACAAATACTAATATGATATAACTATTGAAAAATTTTAAAATATTATATTCTCAAATATTTCATTATCTTGTTCACTAATAAAAAAGACATAAAATATATAACAAAAAAATGATGCAATATACATAAATATTAATATATTAATAACATAAGATATGATATAAAACATAACATAAAATATATAAAATGTATAAATATGAAAGAGGAAATAAATTTATCATGATCATATATATAACATAATAGAAGATGATGATATATATGATTATAGACATAAACACACAAATAAAAAAATAGAGAAGTTCATGACATATAAAGTTTTCCATGATCATAGATATCAAATATAATAAAATTTGAAGATAAACAATAAATCATTTTTACATGCAATGATTTATTAAATTTATTCATCATTATCAATTGTAATAGATAAAAATTATGAACAAAATCTACTTTATTACCTTATGGAGAGAAATCGTACAGATAATATGTTAGAAAAATAAATAAAAGTAACTAATAAATGAAAAACAAAGTAAAAAGACAAAGAAATAAGAGAATATAGAATTGAAAAAATATCTTCACTTCACCTTTGTTCATATTCCTAGTCTCTATTTATAGGCTTGGAAATGTGCATTTAAATGTCATGAATTATAAATTTATTTGTGTGAATAAATTACAATAAAAAGAGACAATTAATCTAAAAGAAAGTTATGCAAATAGAAGTTATGGATATATAAAATTCAAATATTTTATAACAAGATTAAAATTTCCCAAAGTTTTCATTTCGTATGTGATTGTGATTTGTGACTGCGTTCACCGTTGATATAATATGTCTAATCCATATTCATTTTTCTTGGCATATTCCATTTTTCTTTTGCAATAAATTAAATTTATATTTTATACATATATAATAAAAATCAGTCCGTTTATTATTGAATCAAAGAAGAATTCATGTTTTTCATCACCGATTATCTATAAAAGTCGACTAAGAATTATTGTTATTTTTATTCAATGGTCTTTAAAATTTGAGATTAGAAATATTTAAAAAAGTATAGTTGGTTATCAAATTGTATACAGTTGTGTACACGTACAAGTTATCATAATTTAAAATTATGTCTCCTAAACTTATGCCAAGAGTGAAGCCGAAGCCTCGAAATTATGTATGTATACCAACCATATACCAATATTAAAAATTTGTTTAAGAAAAGCTGCTAATTTAAATTAAAATTAAGTGCTGTTGATCTAATGATAATGTTCAACGTATATGTCAATTTAGTGTTTAGTTAATTATACTCCATTATTATTTTTAACCAAGATGAGTATATCCACATATATATATTGAAGGTCGGACTGGCTTTTCATTACAACAATTTGATCACAGAAAGGTCAACTGGTTTACTTCTAATAAATAATAGCAGCATCATTTGAGCTTTTTCTCCCCCCCTTCTTTTTTTTTTTTCCTTATAATTTTTTTCCCGTAATTAACAATTGTTTGGGATTTCTAATAAACAATATTATGCAGCCAGTGGCGGATTTAGGTGGTAGAAACAAATACCAATATATATATATATATAATAAAAAAATATATAAATATGTAAAATTGTATCGTCAAATATTCAATCTATCTATTTTCAATTAAATTATATTTGTAATTATTTTCTTTAATTTATTTTAATTCATAATATAGTAGTTTTTAGTTTATAATTTTAATTTTTGTATTATGGCTACTTTTATTTATTATCGTATTATACTAATTATATTTAATATTTAATTACTTTTGTAGAAAGAGATATATATAAATATTAGCGATAATAATATTATAAATTGTTTTCAAAATATGAGAAATCATTGAAAACGATTATAGTTTTTTTAAATTTTTTTCTTGTATCAATAAATTATAATTTAAATTTTATAGATTATGATAAATTTTATATATAATTTTATATATAATTTTTTTATTTTATAAATTTATCACTGCATCAAAAAATTTCTAAATCCGCCGCAATATACACGGTTGTTTGATACTTCAAAAAATTAATAGTTGCTGTTTAGAAAATTTTGCCAAACATTTTTATATTAGTTGTTATGCATGACAAAGTTAATACTTGTTTGTCTTGAATAGTTGAACTAAACGCTTCTAATAGGTATTTGGAATTGAGTTTTGAAAAAACAATTTTAAAAAAATAAATTTATATTTTTAACTTTTTTAAATGTTAAAAACTGTTTTTAAATAAAAGCCTGTAAATATATGGTTTTTCTAAAAATATATTTGAAAAAAATAGTTTTAAATTTTTTTAAAAAAAAATCAATTAAATAAAAAAAATTCAAAACTTAGAGTATATTCACTAACAATTCTAAAATACTCCATAAAATGAGGAAATCACCCATCCATTTTAGCTGTCTGCAACAGTTCGAACGTGCTTATCATTATCTTTATCTTCAATTACAATTAATTTTTGGCACCCTTTGAACTTCACACAAAATTATTTATTTGACGAATTAAGTTTTTTTTTTTTTTCAGAAAATTTGACGAATTAAGTTGTTAAATTATTATTTTTATTTCAAACTCTGTTAGTTTATAATTGTTGATATTCAGGGGCAGTGGAAAAACTAAAGACAAGAACAAAACTACAAAGGAAAAAAACCAGTACAATAATGAGCTTGATATTTATAGGAACTAAGAACTGTTAAAAGGGTAAATACTGAATTAGCTGCTAATTCTAAATATCTTGCAAATTACGGGATTAATGTCTTATCTGATGGATAATTTGGTTGCAAAGCTTCTGTAAATTATCGGATTAATAATATTATAAATTACACCAATTCTTATCATTATGTTATAAAATTATTACTAAATATTTTAGTTATTGCAAATTGATATTAAAACTTTTAAAAAAGGTTACAAATTAGTACTACAGTCTAATTTTCGGTAAAAAAAGATGACGTGACAGCCGGTTAATATGACACGTTACAAGAAATTATATTTTTCAGCTGCTACATTATCTTTATTTTTGCTTAAAATTGGACTTGGATATTCATTATATTACAATCTTTTTTAAAATTTGAGTACTAATTTATAATATAGTGATAAAAATTGATATTACAATTTAAGGGTGTGCTAAACCAAACCAAACTGAATTGAATTGAGTTTGGTTTATTAGGTTTAATTTGTTCAATTTTCGGTTTATTCGGTGCGGTTCTCTATTTAAAATTCGATTCAGTTTAATTCATTTTAAATGTTCAAAAACCGATTAGACCGAACCAACCGAAATTTTATTTATAAATATTTTTTAATGATTCAATTATAATTTTTAGATATAAAATTATAATTTATAATATTTTATTTTGATTTAAGAGGATAAAATCATGAACTATGAAAACTTGTTTTAATTTATATTAACTAGTTTTAATTTGGAGTAATTGATAAAGTTATAATAATTAATTTTAATTTATACTAATTATTTATAAAGTTGTGATAATTGATTTTAATTTATAATAATTCATATTCATAAAGTTATGATAATTAAATTAAATTTATAATAATTATGATAGTTAATCAAGTAATAATTATATTAATCATAATTTATGATATTTTATTTTAACTTTTAGTAATTTATAGTTATATTAATTAATTATAATTTATATAATATGATGGATAGAGTTATAATAATTGGTTTAGTTTTATTATAATTAATAAAGCTATGATGTATGGTTGTAATATATTGTAATTGATAAAATATAATAATAATTATTATAGTTTATCTAAATTTAATAAATTAATAAATAAAATTGATTAAACCAAACCTAACTAAATTAAAATATTTCAGTTCAATTTTAAATATTATTTAGTTTGATTTTCATGAACTAATATTAGTTCAATTTTTTCAAATTCCAGTTCAATTTAAAACCGAACCGACCAAATGCTCACTCATGCTACAATTTAAGTTTTAACCCTAAATTGTGTATGCTGTTTCTTGTGAAAGAGTGATTCGTTATCATTATTGTGTAGTAATTATTATTTTTGTGCGTGAAAGCTGTTTTTAAATAACTAAATTTGAAATATTTTTATAAGTGAAAGTAACTTTATTTTTTAATAGAAAGCAGTAATTTTATGTCAATCAAATTACGCTTTACAGTTTAGATATTATTTTGTTGTGAAAGCAACAATGATTATAAATAACTCAATGTAAATCAAATTTAGGAGTGAAAGCAACTTTGTTTTCGAAATTTTGCATCCATAAATTCCAATTCACTAAATTTACAGACATTATCCCAATCACTTTCATGTACCCTAACTTTACAATTTCTTTGCACCTTCCTTTGCTTCATTCATGTCTCTTTCCTGGCTGGCCTGCTTAATTACATCAATATTATATATGGGAATATTTTTTATATCACTCATTAAAAGAGTTTATTCATATTAGTTAACTATATATACTGATTAAGGGCTAATTTAGCTTTTTAAACCCTGATAGTTTTCATAGATTTTTTTTAATTAATAAAGTAGTTAAATTGTATGTTCTCATAGAAAACTTGGGTCATGCAGACAGAAACAACTTCAAATATATTCATATAATTAAATTTCTTTCTTTTTTTTGTTATGATAGAAGTTTGTTAAATGTTGGGTATCTTGTAAAATATATATAGTTATATATACATTGCTGTCTCATGCACGAAGAATTTTTGTGGTTCTATGTGCATGTTTATACTATTATATATGATCATCTCTTTATATAATTAACTTTATTTTTATTATAGTAAAATTATATAAAAAATGTTTAGCCCTAATAAAATTATTAAATTATATTTTCATTTTGTTAAATTACTTTTTGTTAGTATTTGATAATACGTCAGTTGTTACATTAAATTTCTAGTGACATATAAGCTGTAACGTCAACTTTTCAATTATTTATATTTAAAAAATAACCGAAATTGATTTTATAAAAATAAAAATATAATTAAGTAATTTTTTTTAAACAAATTTTTTTTATAATTTTATATAATTAGAACAAAGTTACGTGAGGATGAAATTAACCCTCCAAAATTCCAAATGATTCATATTTATTTTTGTTAGTGAATATGTGTTGGTTAACTTATGTGTTGTTCCACTCAAATTAAATGGAATAATCATAAAATCCGGTCACATCATTTGTCCTCCTTGAGCACAATTTATGTCATTAGACATCCAGGGAACTAATTATTAGAACAAAACTGCAATTAAATTGCTCATTTTTTCTCAAACACTTCTTTTGTTTTTTTAAATTTGGAAGTTCAAATCTAACATCTTCCAAGTGCTGCCCTTTTAATTTTTATTTTGACTCATTACATCTATATATTATAAAATAATCGTGATAAAAATGAATGATTTTTAGTTCAATATTCAGTTCTACAAATAATATATCAAAATAAATAATTTATTTATTGTCATATAAAAAAAATTAATTTTAAATGGATATCAGTTTAGCGGTAGAGCATATTACATTTTGCTTAGATATTTTTAGAATTGTTTAAAACTTTTGTTTTTCTTTTCTTTTCTATTAATAAGATTTTTGAGCTCAAATAAATAATGAATAACGCTAAGATTGTGTCAATCTAATTGCAATAACTAAGTGCGTTCTTGATTCTTAGTCTCAATTTTTTATTAAAAAAAAATCAGTTTATTTATAATTTGCAAGATAAAAGAAAGTGATATAAAGAAATTTCCCGAATGGATTCATATTTAAGACAGTATTAATTTCTTTTTTTTTTTTTCATGTATTAGGTAAGATACAATGCAATAATTTATTCATTTGAAGGAAATAAAAGGGAAAGAAGATAGGATACTTCACATTTCACTCCCCTTTGGTGAACTCCAATTCTTGATATCAAAACTCATTTTTTACTATAGAATCCTATATTTTTAGCATAGTGAAATTCTTTGCTAGGTCAGGTATATTAGGCCAATCTAATAATATAATGACATATATTTAATTGTTTTATTTTTATAGTATTTAATTATTTTATTTTTATATTCATATTAATCTATAAAAATAAAACAATTATATACATGTCATTATATGATTAGATTGATTTACAAAATGACATGCTAGATCCTGTATATCATAATGAACTGTTGAGTTAATGGTTGTATCTAAGGGCTCAATGAGAAAGTAGATGCAGTGTAGTACAATTTGTGTAAATTCAATATATTATATCATTTATAGATTAATTCAATCACATGATGATATTTATTTAATTATTTTATTTTTATTAATTAACATAAATATAATATATATATATAATTTTGTGATTTAAATTAATTTACAGATAATGTGATAAACTAAATTTAATCATTTCGATTAAATTCAGTTAAATTTTATCTTGTTAGTCTAAGTCATTTGGTTTAATGATTTTTGACTTTATGTTTTGTTCATTCATGATTTTTTTAATTAATTTTTTCCTAAATAAATAGTTTTAAAATAATTAAATATATATCATTATATGATTAAATTGATTTATAAAATGACATGCTAGATCCTGTCTATTATAATGCACTGTTGAGTTAATGGCTGCATCTAAGGGCTCAATGAGAATGTAGACACAATGTAATACGAGAAATTCTTGTATAAATTCAATATATTATATCATTTATAGATTAATTTAATTACATAATAATATATATTTAATTATTTTATTTTTATTAATTAATATAAATATAATATATATATATGATTTAAATTAATTTACGGATGATTGATAGATTAAACTTAAATAAAAATTTCTCGTGTAATACACGTTAGAGCAAGAGAGATCAGATTACAGCGTTGTAAATGCAGTGAGATTAGAGAGAAGAGAAGCAAAAGAGAGTTGACTATCAAATATATATATATATATATATGAAAATGGAATATTCCCCATTAAGATTCCATTTAATTATGCTAATTATCTTCACATAAATACCAGGCCATTCCCCTCCCTAAATACCCGTCCATCTCCTTCCTTCCTCTCTCCACTCTCTCCTTTGTGCTGTCGGTTTGGTTGAATTTGAAGAAGCCGGTTAGTTTCTCTCTCTCTCTGTCTCCTCTTTTATAAACGAAAATTGCAAAGCCCCTTCTTGTTTATTTATTTTTCATTCTTTTGTTTGCATGATTTGATATGATAACCTTAAAGATATGGAAGAAGACAAGTTCCCTCTTTATTGGATCTTGGTCTTGCCACTTTACATTCCCAGTAGGGCCACCTTGCTGCCATTATAACACTTGCTTTATATATAGTGGCCACTATGGAACTTAGCCTTTTCATGCAGCTGTTAAGGCATCCTCATAGCAAACAGATCTGGGTGATAACTGTTTCTCAAGAATTCTTTTCAGTTTTCATATATATTTACTTTCTCCAAATTCTCCAGGATAACTATTTCGCTTGGTTATGTTTTCTATTCCACAATCATTTCAATTAAATTCAGTTCAATTTTATCTTGTTAGTCTAAGTCATTTGGTTTAATGATTTTTGACTTTATGTTTGGTTCATTCATGATTTTTTTTTTAATTAATTTTTTTTTCCAAACAAATAGTTTTATATTGGCCACTCCGAGTTCATGGTCCACACCGGCCTTGTCGTTTTCACTGTTTTTCTCTGCTACTTATTCCGCATGTTTGACTTGGCAAATTGTTATACCCCCCCTTTTTTTTTTGTTACATTTATCTCTTTATTTACCACTCTAATTGGTAGGCTGGAATAGCAAATCTACACAATAGAGTGGCAGCTGGATTTTTCCTATTATTTTTCTTACTTAATTAGGTTCTCTTCCCTTTCCCTAGAATTTCAAATCTATCCAATAGAGTACCAGCAAGATTTTCCTTAATTATCCCTTAATTTATATTCGGTCATATGTTCTTTATTTTTTTAAGAAGAAAGAAACAACACGATGGACTATAAATATAGAGTGACATATAAATATAAAATGACATTATGAGCTACTTTGTACAGATGAAATGAATGTGAAGAGGAAAAATACAGATGGATGACGAATTAAGTAGGCCAATAAAGAATTATGGGCAATGGCGTGGACCATGTAGTAGTTGATAAGGCAAATAACTTGCAGTAATGAGGAAAATGAAAGTCATAAGTCTTCTTTTGAAAAGTAAACGAACGAATCAAATTGCTGCCAATTTTTCCACATTGGATTTGTTATGAAATTGTCTTGTAGTAATTGCACATCCACTTACAGTCGTTATGTGAGAACGTGTTTTTTGTCCTGTCAGTTGATCCATAGTGATTATGTAATAATATCTTGTGCATATATTTGATTGTTCTTGGGCAGGAAAATTGTGGAGTTAATAAGGGGAGGACTGAATTCAACTAGCCAGTCATGGCGAGAGAAAAATTAGGAGTGCTTACAGCACTCGATGTGGCAAGGACCCAATGGTATCATTTCACAGCAATTGTGATTGCTGGAATGGGATTCTTCACCGATGCATATGATCTTTTCTGCATCTCTCTTGTCACTAAATTACTGGGTCGAATCTATTACACTGATATTACAAAAGATAAGCCGGGCAGCTTGCCTCCAAATGTAGCAGCAGCTGTTAATGGTGTGGCTCTTTGCGGCACTTTAGCTGGTCAGCTCTTCTTTGGTTGGCTTGGTGACAAATTGGGTAGGAAGAAAGTCTATGGGATAACTCTGGTTCTCATGGTTGTTTGTTCCTTAGCCTCAGGGCTTTCCTTCGGGCATTCTCCACAAGGAACCGTTGCTACTCTTTGTTTCTTCAGGTTCTGGCTTGGATTTGGTATAGGTGGAGATTATCCTCTCTCTGCTACAATCATGTCTGAGTATGCTAACAAGAAGACTCGTGGGGCATTCATCGCCGCGGTGTTTGCTATGCAAGGATTCGGGATTTTGGCTGGTGGGATCGTTGGTCTGATCGTTTCGACTGCTTTCGATCACAGATTTAAAGCCCCTTCCTATGCAGTTAACAGAGAGGCCTCACTTGTGGCTCAGGCTGACTATGTTTGGCGCATAATTGTGATGTTCGGTGCAATCCCTGCTGCTCTCACTTACTACTGGCGTATGAAGATGCCCGAAACTGCCCGTTACACAGCCCTCGTCGCCAAGAATGCGAAACAAGCTGCTTCAGATATGTCTAAGGTGTTAAATGTTGAGCTTGAAGTAGAGGACGACAAGGTAATCAGGATAACTGAAGAGCCAAACAATTCTTTCGGCTTATTCTCCAGGGAATTCGCCAAGCGCCATGGGCTTCACTTGATAGGAACCACTACTACTTGGTTCCTGTTAGACATTGCTTTTTACAGCCAAAATCTTTTCCAGAAGGATATCTTCACTGCAATCAATTGGATCCCAAAAGCAGCAGAAATGAATGCGATTCACGAAGTTTATCGGATTGCAAGGGCTCAAACACTTATCGCACTGTGCAGTACAGTGCCAGGATATTGGTTCACAGTGTTTCTCATCGACTATATGGGAAGATTTGCCATACAACTAATGGGTTTCTTCTTTATGACAGTGTTCATGTTCGCGCTCGCTATCCCATACCATCACTGGACCTTGAAGCCCAACAGAATTGGGTTTGTGGTGATATACTCGCTCACCTTTTTCTTCGCCAATTTTGGACCCAACGCCACAACTTTTGTTGTCCCGGCGGAGATTTTCCCAGCCAGGTTGAGATCAACCTGCCACGGTATATCAGCAGCTGCAGGGAAAGCAGGAGCAATTGTGGGTGCATTTGGGTTCTTGTATGCTGCTCAAAGCCAAGACAAGACCAAGACTGATGCTGGATATCCTCCTGGTATTGGTGTGAAGAATTCTCTGATTGCTCTCGGTGTTATCAACTTCTTTGGGATGGTTTTTACTCTGTTAGTACCCGAATCTAAGGGCAAATCGCTGGAAGAATTGACCGGCGAGAACGAGGAGAATGGCGAGGAAATGACTGCTTCTGCTAGAACAGTTCCTGTGTGATTCTCATGGACTTCAATTTATCTATGTAACTTCTTAATCACTAATATTTGTACTGTGGTTCTATATATGTATTTGCTCGTCTAGTCCTATGCAACAATGTAGATATGTTTAATTTAAATTGTGCTTTCAGATTTTGTTTTTCCTTTTCCTAAGGGAATTATATAAGAATTTTATGTATTCTCTGTTTTCAATTAGTATTTATAGATCAATATTTCTATGTTGGAATGCATTATTTATAATTTATATACATGAAAGTTTTTTTTTATATATATAAATAACTGTAGTGGGAGCTATACATGTCAAAGAAAAAGAAAATCAATCTACCAAAAAAAAAAAACAAAGAAAAACAAAATCATATTATTAAGAAACCAAAAGAAAATAATAATCTTCAAAATTAAGAGAAACATATGGAGTCTGAAGAGCTTGACTTTATAAATAAACGACAAGCTAACAATTCCAGCAATATTGATTGAATTATGAAATATCATGGACTTTTTTTAATGATTAAATTCCAAATTTTCAATGATAATCTTGATTAAGCTCCTTTCATATTTCCTTATTATTTTTCATAAATACTCCTCCAATCAAACATCATAATCAATTTTAAAAATTTTGATGTATGCACTAAAAAAAGAAGATATTAGTACATAGACATATGCTCTAGTGATATAAGAGATTTAATCCCTATCAAATGGTCTCAGGTTGGAGATATAATAGAACTAAAAAATAAGGTAGTAATTATATTTATATGTGAAAAAAAATAATTTTCAATATACATATACTTTAACAATTTCTGAATGAATTTTTGGTAGAATTTTATTCAATTACCTTAAATTATGGAAAAAATAAAAGAATTATCAATAAAGTTAACCTTGTTTTTCTTTGCCTAGCTAAAGCTTTGTGCTAGCTCAATGTCTTAGGAAGGGGTCCCCACTTTATTAGACCTCTTACCTACAAAGATGTAATTGCTCCTTGAATTTAATGCAATTTATCCTTTCTTCTTCTAGAAAAAAAAAAAAGTACTATTTGATTAAAATCCGAATTCAATAAAAATCAAACTTGAATTTTAATTTTTTTTTCCTTAAATATATATGTTATTAAAAACTAGCAGCCAAAACAGAAGATAGTGTGTGTAGGTTGGAGAATTAAGTGGTGAAAGTAATTACCCGATTAGAGATTAACGAGAGCACTAATTAATTAATTAATTATAGGAAGCGAAAAATTACCCATTTAATTGCATAAATACAAATAGTGAGGGATACTGGGATAGGGACTGAGTTCTTTGCAGCTAATATATAAGCAATCCGCATTCATCATTTCGTAATTAATTTTGGAGGAATTTCATATAAGTATAAATAAAAAGGAAGATATATATTTTTTTATAGTATACTACTACTTTTGGGGTAAATTCGATTCAAGATCCTTTAATTATATAAAATATAAATAAAAAATTATTTAGATATTAAATTTAAATATTTAAAAATTGATTTTCGATATGAAGTTCGAGATTTTCAGCTTTTTTAAAAAATTTTAAAAATTTGGCTTTCGTTTTCATAGAGTTAAAAGGTGTAGGCTATAGCAATAAAGATCAAAACTATCTACTTTTAATTATTTTTCCCGTTTGTATTTGGGAAAAAGAAAACTGAAAATTTGATATAACAGAAAGGAATTTCTCTCCTTAACAACCGCACCTATATACTTGAAAATAAGATTTTTTAATTAATCTAACAGTGATTATTAGACAAATGTTTAATTGGTAAAAAGGAAAAAGTAAATTTGACTCATGAAAGTAGGATTAATCACAACAAATCAGCAAATTAAATTGGGAATATTCACACTACAAACTCCAAAGATTCTACTAAGTCAAAAGTAGATACTATACACGAGGGTATGAAAAAGAGAAATTCGAGTGCAGTTAAATACGGAACCAACCCCCTCGCATTTCCCTCCACCCCCATTCTTCGCTTTCTCTATCAGCTTCTCCATTTCAAATCTCCTTCTCTTCCTCAAACGCATTCTGACACTCTCTCTTCTATTCCTCTGATTTAAGCTTCATTCAGTTTTCCTCTACCTGGTTTTTTTTTTTGGGGTATATTTATACTCCCAAATACTCTTTTTTTGGTGTTTTCTTTCAGGTAAATTTCAAGTTTTTATATCATTGTTTTGCAGTTTCATCTTTAAGTTCAAGTTTTGTCTTTGATTCACTATTGTATCGGATTATGGATTTTCCTGATGTTTTCCCTTTATGAATTGTACAAGTTTATATAACTGGATGGGAAGCAAACAGATAATTTGAATAATTAGTTAGCTTGAAAATTTTTTTTTAAAGTCATTCGCGTATGATTACCGTGTCGCTTTCAGTGCCCAGATAATATCATAATGTTCAAATTATGAGAATTTCTGTGATTCTACTACTAGTGTGTTGTGCTTCAGTGTAATTGTACTTTATGGAGCTACTTGGCTTGTCTTCTTGTGCTATTATTATTTAATTTTTTATACTGGGTTGTGGCCCCTCATCTTTTTTAACTCGCCTGTTTACTTGACAGTGGAATTTGAAAAATTCCCTCTCGTTTTGTCTTCTTATCAATTACCTGAATTTTTTATTACAAAAAAAAAATTAAATTAAATTCTTAATCCTGCTCGGCCGAGTCACCCTCTCGACTCAACTGTGTGTAAAATAGAGCAAGTCTAAAATTTTAACTTTCCTTTTTGGCCTTCTTGTTTTTTGAGGTTTTCATTAAAATCCTACATATTGATTTTTGTTCTAATGTTTCAGGGGAAAAAATGGCAAGGGAGCAACTGAAAGTGCTTAATGCACTTGACTCGGCCAAAACACAATGGTATCATTTCACAGCAGTTGTGATTGCTGGCATGGGATTTTTCACTGATGCTTATGATCTTTTCTGCATCTCCCTTGTTACCAAATTGCTAGGCAGAATCTACTACTTTAAGGAAGGTTCTACTAGTCCTGGAGCTTTACCAGCAAATGTTGCAGCAGCTGTTAATGGTGTTGCTTTCTGCGGCACACTTGCAGGTCAGCTCTTCTTTGGCTGGCTGGGTGATAAAATGGGCAGAAAACGTGTTTATGGGATGACATTGATACTTATGGTCCTTTGCTCCATTGGCTCAGGCCTCTCCTTTAGCAAAAGTCCTATTTCTGTCATGTCCACTCTTTGTTTCTTTCGATTCTGGCTCGGTTTTGGCATTGGCGGTGACTACCCACTTTCTGCTACCATAATGTCTGAATATGCCAATAAAAAGACTCGTGGTGCTTTCATCGCTGCTGTTTTTGCAATGCAAGGTTTTGGGATTTTGGCTGGTGGGATTGTTGCTATTTTAGTTTCTGCAGTTTTTAAGGCCAAATTTCCTGCTCAACCATTCAAAATGGATCCAGTTGGTTCAACTGTACCTGAAGCTGATTATGTTTGGAGGATTGTCTTGATGTTTGGTGCAATCCCAGCTTTACTTACTTATTACTGGCGCATGAAGATGCCGGAAACTGCTCGTTACACTGCCTTGGTTGCTAAAAATGCTAAGCAGGCTGCATCTGACATGGCAAAAGTGCTTCAGGTTGAATTGGAAGCAGAACAAGAGAAGGTTGAGAAAATGGGAGGAAAAGATTTTGGTCTGTTTAGTGTGAGATTTGTTCGCCGCCACGGACTTCACTTGCTAGGAACCACTAGCACATGGTTCTTGTTAGACATTGCATTCTACAGCCAGAATTTATTTCAGAAGGACATATTTACTGCTATTGGGTGGATACCTAGTGCTAAAACAATGAATGCCCTTGATGAAGTCTATAAGATTAGTAGAGCACAAACTTTGATCGCTCTTGGCAGCACGGTTCCTGGATATTGGCTCACTGTTATTTTTATTGACAGATGGGGAAGATTTAAAATTCAGCTTATGGGATTTTTCTTTATGACTGCATTCATGTTTGGTCTGGCCGTACCTTACCATCACTGGACCATACCAGATCAGCGACTTGGATTTGTTATCATGTATTCGTTGACCTTCTTCTTTGCCAATTTCGGTCCAAATGCTACCACATTCATTGTGCCTGCAGAGATCTTCCCAGCAAGATTAAGGTCTACCTGCCATGGTATATCAGCTGCAGCTGGCAAGTTAGGGGCAATGGTGGGTGCATTCGGGTTCTTATATTTAGCAGATGGAATTGGAGTGAAGAAAACACTTTTAATCCTTGGTGGAGTAAATTTCCTAGGAATGCTTTTTACTTTCTTGATACCTGAGTCAAAGGGAAAATCACTAGAGGAGATGTCTGGTGAAGCTGAGGAAGGAAATGAAACCGTACAACCTAGACAAACAGCTGCAGTTTAATTATGTGATATCTTAGTATAATTTGGAAGAACGAACTAGTTATATTTATAGATTCTTGATGCTTTATAGCCTGAAATGTAATAAGGCTCTTGGTTGCTGCTTTCTCTTCATCTTTTCTGCGGGTTGAGACCTGAGGCTAAGTCTATGATGTTCCTCTGATTTAGAAGTAACAAGTTTAGCTTTTATGATCCTCAAGTATCAGTTTATTAGGCTAGGCTGATTAGCAGAAACTTTTTTTCACTTTATTGATTGCATAATCATATTCCTCTACTGGCTATATTTGATTTGCGGTAATATCATTTTCTTACCTGTAATGCCGCCTCCATTTCACATGGAGCTTTGTCCCTATTGCATGCTGTTGTTTTGGCCTTTTTCTATTGCAGACGGAGCAACTTTTCCAAGCTCATTTATGTCAAAATCTGCTCTGAATTCGCATCTTTTTCTTTTCTTTTTTAATAGAAATTAACCTCGATTTTGTTAAGGGACTTATAAAATTTTCATAGTTTACGCGAGTTTAAGCAATAGTGGTGAGTGCATAAACAGAATGATCAATGATGTTTTGGATAAAGACGGAGTCTAATGATACTTTGGGCCTAAAATGTGGGTCGTTGGGCCATTGTTTTTTTGCCATGGGAACTGTAATCTGTTGGAATTTTTCATTCTATGTCTCAGAAAATTTCACTATTTGCCCATATTTATATTATTTTTTCATAAGTAGGTCTTTTCATTTTTACCATTTTTTTTTCCTTTTTTTTTTCCTTTTCCGTGAATCCTACTCAGTCATTTTCTTTTCTCCCTCATTTTCTGCATAATCATCATCATCTTAGAGCAGAAGGGATCAAAACTCACCAAAGCTGCCTTTTCTCTGCCGTCGTACGAAACATACGAGGTGATTGATGGAAGAAAATTGAACATCATATTGAGGATGGGGTTTGATGAGGAGATGATGAGAAGGTTGCAATTGAACAATAGCCGATAAGTTAGCGATGCTGAGGGGAATAGTGAGGCCGTGGTAAACATGGCTTGGGTTTCACGAAGGAAATGACATCATTTGTATTAAAATCACTATCCATGAATAGAGATAGTTTATAAGATGACAAATCCCTGGGTTAGCCAGTAATTTTTTATTAGCACAATTTAAAATCCTGGCATATGGCTTGTGCTCTTTTGTTCCTGATTTCTATTCCATTTCTGTTTTTTCTTTCCTTCGAATTTGTGGATTTGGATGTAGATTGAGAAATGGAAGCTGAAGTTTAATTAATTAAGCTCGAGACTCAGCGTTTTATGTGATTTGATCAGTTTTTTCTGTTTTTTAAAATTTTGGTTAGCGGTTTTTTGTGATAATTCTTTTTTAGAAGAATTACAGTGTTGTGCTTGATGAGTTGGTCAATCTTTTGATAATTTTTTTAATATATTATTATCATTCTTCTTTTTTCTTTTCTTTTTTTAAATCATTATACCCAAAGTATTCCAAAAATATTACTATGGACTTTCCAAAAATAGGAAATTTCTTTTAAGGAATTTCTTGAATATTCTCAAAATATATCTAAAATATACCCAAGGTATACTCAAAGAATTTTCATGGAATTCTTAAAAGTATATCTAAGATATCTCCAAAGTATACCCGAGATATTCCCAGAGAATTCCTTATAAGAAATTCCTTAAGAATTTCCAAAATATATCCAAAATATCACCAAAGTATATACAATGTATACCCAAAGTATTCCAAAATATATACTAAATTGTTTGTTTGAGATTTTGTGATGTATTGAATTTTGATTAAATTTTCTTCTTTTTTAATGATTAATTGTTCTTGTTCTTTTGTTGTGTTTTTGGTGAAAATTAAATCAAGATATATCCAAAGTATACTCAAATTAAATTTTGATTAATTTCTTGAGTATTCTCAAGATATATCCAAAGAATACCCAAGGTATACTCAAAGAATTTTCATGGAATTCTTAAAAGTATATCCAAGATATCTCTAAAGTATACCCGAGATATTCCCGGAAAATTCCTTCTAAGAAATTCCTTAAGAATTTCTAAGGTATATCCAAAATATATACAATGTATACCCCAAGTATTCCAAAATGTATACTAAATTGTTTGTTTAAGATTTTGTGATGTATTGAATTTTGATTAAATTTTCTTCTTCTTTTTTAATGATTAATTGTTCTTGTTCTTTTGTTATTTTTTGGTGAAAATTAAATCAAGATATCCCAAGATATGCCGAAAATATACTATCTAGGCATATTTTAGAGTAATTTTGAGATTTATGTACTATTATAAAAATGTCAATAGGTACCAATTCTTTGATTTTTTTTTTTTAAATTTCCTATTATTTTTGGAATTCGACCTCAAAGCCCAAAATGTGATTGTCACCCCTAATTATTTTACATATTACACATTAAACTGGCATGTAGTAGTAAGAGGTTTTGGCAAATGATTTTTATTTTTTAAATTTTGATTTGATAACTTATGTTGTGAAATCATTCTATTATATATTTGTTAGTTCAAAGTAAATGAATAATGATTAACCTAATTGTTAAAAGTAAATTTGGTAAATTAGTTAACCGATTTTAATAATTTTTTTTTATAAAAAAAATCGATGACTAGGATGTTGTTAGAATGGACAGCCGACACCCTACTTGTAGGGATACAATTGCTCGATCTGGTTTGCAACAATATTGAATCTGTAAGGAACATATTAGGGTTTTATGATAGAGACCTGCCCAAAGCCATAGTGTTAGCCTAGAAAATTAAACATAGATTTGCCTCACGCTTGAAATCTCAATCAGTTCTATTTCAAATATATATATATATATATGAGACTCAGATATGCTTTTTATTTAAGTACATTTATGTGGCATACAGAATTTTATGCTTAATAAATTATTGAATTAGTAAAATTTGTAGTTGGGTAGGCATATCTTAGCACACAAAAGTGTTGTTGGACCACCCTCTCGCTCGGCACTTGGCACAGCTTTTTGCCTAATGTTTGTATTAACTGAGTTCAGAGTCAATCATTAGTTTTTACAGACTCCCTAATTGAATACTGATGGCACTCTTCAACCACCCCAGAATCTAAAACAATTAAAATACAGAACACGACATTATAAGAATTGGATTAGATTGACTCCAGTGAAGTATTGATATTTTCACTTTTAAATAAGTGTTTATTTTAGTGAAAACATGAAATTATTTTTTCTTAATATCCACAAAAGAATGATAATGCAATTCTCCCAAAAAAAAAAAATTCTATGTTCTTCTGAGATTCCAAATAATTAAAGACAAAACTAAACTATAAAGATGCATAGTTCTTAAATCAAATGGGTCCAAATATTTTCAATTAGTAATCAATTAAACATGAATTTTTGTGATTGTCGACAAAAATGAAATGATTTAAATTAGGATATGATAGACCTAAGAAATCATATTAATAAGAGATAAGTCATATGTATTTGTACCAAACCCCATTACCTAAAAGATTGTTAAAGAAATAAACATAATAAAATACCCAACTCCAAATTTGTACATATGCAAAACTTCTTCTTCTTCCTCAATCCCTCAGTCAAAAACAAAAAGCATACAGGTCCGCTGTACTGTACTTATACTAATTCACCATTTTTACAAGCTTAAAACTTCTTCTTCTTCTTCTTCTTCCTCAATCCCTCAGTCAAAATCAAAAGCATACAGGTCCACTATTCTTTACAAGCTTTTAAAAATAATTATACCACTCATCCTCCTCCATTTGCTGCTATCCATGGATGCCCTGTCAAGTAATTCGTTGGATTTAATTAGTCTACAATTTAATTACGAAATTAGTTAAGCTAAGTGACGATAGTTCATTAATATACTTACTTAATACTTGTTGAGCAGAAAATCTTTTGGAAACGTCTTTGCAAAGCATCCTCCTTAACAGATCTTTAACGGCTGGAGATACGGCGTTAAAAGCTCTAGACGGAAACCTCAAATTCCCCCTTATAACGGCTTCAAAAATTTCCACCGCTGTTTCCCCATAAAACGGCGGAAATCCAGCTAACATAACATACAACACTACCCCTGCACTCCACACATCCACCTTCTCTCCGTAGTCTCTTCCCGCTAATATCTCCGGCGCCACGTAGTACGGCGTCCCTACTACACCATTGGTAGTCTTTCTGTCCATTATCACCTCTGCCGAACCGAAATCGGCCAACTTCACACAGTTTCTCGAGTCGAGTAAAATATTGTCCGGCTTTATATCACGGTGAACGACGCCGTAGTTGTGGCAGTGGGAAATCGCTTCCATTAACTGAGTAAATAGGACTCTGGCCTCGCTTTCGGAGACAACGCCATTAGCGATTATTAAATCGTGAAGATCCTGGCCGGAACACAACTCGACAACCATGTGAAGGTACGACTCGTCCTCGTAGACGTTGTAGAGCTGGATTACGTGAGGATGAGGCGAGAGAAGGTGGAGAATCTTAGGCTCTGTGAGGAGACATTGCGCGTCGATGGAGTCACCGGAGGTAAGGCTTTTATTGATGGACTTAACGGCGAAGGAGTCACCGCTGAAGCGAGAAGTGCATTT
Source organism: Balakata baccata (assembly GCA_949630135.1). NCBI lineage: Eukaryota > Viridiplantae > Streptophyta > Magnoliopsida > Malpighiales > Euphorbiaceae > Balakata > Balakata baccata. The sequence goes on from CATIWF010207799.1 coordinate 47,342, forward strand.
GAAAACGGTGCCGAAACGTCCCCGGCCGATTTCGTCGCTGATCAGGTAGTCTCTGTTTAGCGCTTGGCTCATCACTTTTTTTCTGCTCTCCCTTTCGGTTTCGGTTAAAAGGTTAATGTGTTCGTTGGTCGTTTCGGTGGCCAAATATAAGGCGGTGTTTGGTAATATTGGCTTTTATAATAGTGGGAGGAAAGTGAAATTGCCGAATAGTTGAAGACTTGAAGGAATGTTATTGGAATATTCGAAAACGAGATATTCCGAATCCAACGGCTGGAAACAGCCATGAAAGAGCTAAAGAAGCTGTTAGATTTGGGGTGAAATTACCGATGTGGCCCTGCCTTTTTAAAAATTTTATTCAATTTTTTTTTTGGTTGCTAAATGTTATTCAATTTCCGTACTGATACGAAGGGAAATTCGTACGTCACAGTGGACCGAAACAAAGATTTAGAAGCATATCAATTCAATCCTCACCGTCCACCTTTGTTGGACAAGTTTTATTTTCATTATTCTAATTCCTTATGAATTAATTAATTTTTCTTTCTTCCTTTTTGGACGACTAATAATGCAGAAATGAGGTGATGAAGCAAAGCATTTTTGTGGCAAAAGTTGCATGGAAATTAATCTTATTATTAATTTATAAAGATGGGCAAGTACACATTTTTGCATAGTCCATATAATTAAATTAATATCAACATGCCATTCATACTTTGCCACATTTGGGGCACCCACTTATTCCTTATATATTTATTTTCATCAAATTTTTGAGATTAGAATTAAAGCTTGTTTGTGGAGTTAGTGGGGTGGGGGCATCTTTTTAAAGACAAGAAAAATAAAAACGAAATATACAAAAAGAAAAGAAATTGCAAAGATATGAGGATTTGCTTTCATGACTTTTGGAGGAAGCAAAGGATATTTAATGGATTGAGATTTTCTGATTTTATTTGGGTAAAAGTAGGATAGGGATATGCTACGGAATCCGGACAATTTAAGGTACGCAAGAAGACTGTCACACACCATACCTCTCTATTAGGTCAAAAGGGTGCTTTCCTGTTGGACCATTCACCAAATTTATGATGATTGTAGCTTCAAACAAATATCTCATATGTTTCCCCAATGTTTTTCTTTCCATCCAAACAACAATCTTATAGCTTATGTCCTCAGAAAACCATAATTTCTTTTTTTGGGTGAACAGAGAAAACCATAATTTAATTAGTAGAATTACTAGTACAATTTTGTTTAGAAATTTATTCTTTTGCTCACGCGGGAGAATCAGAATCCCCTCAGAAAATATTTTGTATCTTGTTTTCTGTTGAATCTACCTGCTTTAAGAAAGCGGATGCTACAAAGGAATCAGTTCCAGTTGGCTTATCAAGCTAAAGAGTAAAAAATTCTGGAAACTGAATCTGGTCTTTGCCTATTATTCTCTCGAAATAAGAATAATTAAATTAATAGTTACTTCATATTTAACATTTTCACAAAAATTGTCATGCTGATGAGATGTGTCAGTGTTTGGCAACTGTGCGGAAATGGAGAGTATAATCCCCATTCCCATTCTTATTCTAATGGAGAATCTCCAATTCCATCCCCACCACATTCATGGAGACAAATTTGTTTTCATTGCTACATAAATTTCCATTTATATGGTCTTTTTTTTAAAATTAAAAAGTAATAAATAATACAATTTTACATAATTGAATAACAATCAATAATTTATAAGCTAAATTACAAAAAAAAAAATTATGAATTTTGCACACAGTTATGACCAATTCTTTAAAAATTTGAGTTCAATTACATGTATTTTATGTTTTGTAACAAATTTTGACTCGAGTAAATTATACCTTCAAGCCTATATGACAATAATTTAGAAAAATATTTAAAATATAAAATAATGACGTACAAAGTATGGTGGAGCTGATGTGGAAAAAAATTGTTACATGTATATATAAACCAAAACAGTGTCATTTTGCACATCTAATTATTCCTTCCACCTAAATTAAAACGATATTATCTGAATAAGAGAAGGACAAACCATATTATAATGCAATTCGTTTTAAGAAAATAACGATTTTGGGAAGGAGATTTACAAATATATTTCAACATGCTTTTCAAAACAGTACTATTTTGGTTTTTATACCCATGTGACAATTTTTACCGTATTTAATTTTCCATATCGTTATCATGTAGGTTCGGAGTGAGGTACAGTCCACTCGTGACAAAATTTATTACAAAAACTAAGTTACATATAATTAAACTCAAAATTTTAAAGATAAAAAAACCACAAACTTTAAAAATTCTTGTGAAGATAAAAAAACCCAACATTTTTTTTCAATTTTCCTTGAGTTTTCTTCAAGCCAAACATATTTCCAGCAAATCACCTACCATTTTTCCCTTTCTCAATATGTCTTAAGTTTGGGTTAGGCCTCTTTGGCTCTCCCCACAATTCTCCTCTATTTTTTTCTACCCATCTCACTCTTTTAACTACAAGATCCATTGTCATTGTTCCTACTTTTTTCCTTAATTTTAAGTCCCAACTCGGCCCTTTCTCTCTCCGTAAATGAACTATGCATTCTTCCAACTCTAATCATCAGACTCCTGACAACATATGCACTTTTAAACTTATCTCCAATAGTGGATCTTTAACAATCAACCGAGACAAACCAGAGAGATGGAAACGAAATTGAAGAGAAATAGAAATGGGTGTTTGAAATGATGGGACGAAGAGTAGGAGATAGTGCGACATGGTGAGGCGACGACATGGTAGGTTGGTGTTGCCGTCCCTACTAGGCGTGGTGGGGTTGTGACAGTGTACTCAGTCACTAGATTCGTCTTCTTTGTTGAGGGAAAGAATGAATGTCTTTTGGGTTTTTTTTTTTTTTTTTTGTAAATAGAGATAACTCGGCCCTTTCTCTCTCCATTATGCATTCTTCCAACTCTAATCATCGGAGTCAACAGCAAACTCCTGACAATAGATGCACTTTTAAACTTGTCTCCGATGGCGGATCTTTGACAACCAACCGAGACAAACCAGAGAGATGGAAACGAGGTTGAAGAGAAATAGAAACAGGTGTTTGAAATGCTGGGACGAAGAGTAGGAGATAGTACAACATGGTGAGGCGGCGACATGGTAGGTTGGTGTTGATGTCCCTGCTAGGCGTGGTGGGGTTGTGAAGGTGTACTCAGTCACCAAATTCGTCTTCTTTGTTGAGGGGAAGAATGAATGTCTTTTGGATTTTTTTTCTATTTGTAAATAGAGATTGATAGCAGAAACTTACTTATTGAAACGTGAATTTCATGGCTTCAATGTTTTAAGAATGTCTTGTTACTAGAATCAGACTTGAATTCACGATACAAACGCTCTTTGATCCTCTTCGATTGAATAGGAGATGAAGAATGTAGAGAAAAATTTCAGAGATAATTTTTTCTCTCTTCTTACGTTCTTAGAATTACATAGAGACAATTATTTAATTCTTAAATAACTTTCTTACATATATTAGTGGAAGTGAGTTTTGGGCTGGATCAAGCCCATATGGGTAGCCCATTCTCACAAAACTCAACACTATTTTTTTTCTTTGCTTCCCATTTCTATGAATAATGTTGTTAAATTGTGGAATTTGATTTGTGAAAAATGGAAGGAAAGTGAAAGAAAGTAAGGAAAAATGCAACTTTTATGTGAAATCAGATTTATAACTATGTTTAGTTTGTGAGAAATGGAAGGAAATTGAGAGAAAATAACTTTTATGTGAACTCAGATTTACAATTAATGGTGTTTGATTTGCAAAAAATGGAAGGAAAGTAAGGAAAAATGCAATTTTTACACGAAATCATATTTATAATACTATTTGATTTGTGAGTAATGGAAGGAAAGTAAGGGAAAATACAACTTTTATATGAAATTAGATTTATAATGGTGTTTGGTTTGTGAGAAATTGAAGAAAAGAGAGGAAAAATGCAACTTTTATGTGAAATTAGATTTATAATGGTGTTTGGTTCGAGAAAAACGGAGAAAGTGAGGAAAAATACAACTTTTATATGAAAATCAAATTTATGATTTACTTACTCATTTAGTTGATTTGCTGACCGAGTATTTTTTATTATTTCTCATACTATGTAGCCAATGTTTACCAAAAGCTAGATTTGTTAAAAAATTGAAAACAATATATATTAGTTTGTAATTATCCTAAGGGTGCTAAAATTGTGAAAAATGCAAAAGTTATGAAATTTTTTTTTGCTAATTAAGCATAATTTTATTTTCCACCATATTTGATTGTTTCTTGGCTTAGACGCCATATCAAGAATAATCAATCACGACAAAGACCAATCAATTAGAAAATTAATTAGTGTCCAAAACTTAGGTATAGTAATGATTATTGACGTGTCCTATTGTGTTATCTTTTTTGCATAGGTTTTTCTACACAGAACTATCAAAGCTGACTGATTGTACGTTAATTGGGCCAATTGCTTAGGTGTATCAAAAATTTATAGATGAATTATAAGGGGCATATGTATTATCAATGATAATAAGCTCAATATCTATGGCAGTATTTGCTTTAAACACATTATAAAATCAAGCTAGATCTTCTTTTGATTAATTTTCATATAAATATTATTTATCTCATTCTCTGGTCCGGCAGCTAACTTTGGTTCGACAGTGTATAGTTAGTTCCCATAAGTTTTTCTCATTAATTAATCTGAAACTTTTTTTTCCGGTTCAGAAAAAAAAAATTATTGTCATATTAAAAAAAAGAACTTTTGACCAAAAAAAAAAAACTTTCGTCCAATTATACTAATCCATCACTAGAATGTCTAGAAGAAAAACATTTAACTGAAACCCTGATAATGAGACAAAATCAGGCTATAATTTCCATTAGAAAATCTGCGACATTGAAAGACAAGTTGCACAGCCACTTGTTTTCTCGCCAAGCAAAATGACAAAATAATCCAGGGCTCAATGATCTGAATTGATAAGCATAAGCTGATAATGAAAAATTATAGAATACTAAAAAATGATCGCTGAAATACTGTCGCATTAATCGATAGTCAAGCACTAATGCAATCAAATATCACCTGAGGCTGAGAAGCATGGCAATAAGGAGCTCAATTTCCTCTGGACCTAGGTATCTCTAAACATGAACTCCAGATCAGCCTTCGCAGGCAATGGTTGTTCAATTAGTTTTAGCTATATATGTACTCTGGGCCATTGACACGTGGCATGTAACCATTGAATGATTGAAACAAGTGAGTATGTTCCTCCAGGTTGCACAGGTTTCCCAGAAAACATCCACTCTAAGAGTGAGGGCTCAGTGTGCACGGTCTCTAAGCACCTCAAGATCCATCTCAGCAGGGTCTGTTGCTTGGATTTCATAATGGACGCCTTCCAGTTCTCTTCTGAACCTGTCCTTAGAAGTCGCATAAAGCATCTTTGCACGAATCCGAGAGACAGAAGGAGACCTAAAAGAAAACATTGAATTCACAATTACAGTACATAATTGTGAATTCGTAATACAGCAGCACCAGGGAAACACCGGAGGATGTCATATTATATTTCTTATTTAACAGCAGAGGCAAGTTTCATCACTGCATAAACCAATAGCTAGCATGAAAAGTTCACCAACCCTTCTGATCATATTTAATTGGGTCCAAAAGTACTCTCCGCAAACCAGATTGGGAGTGTCAAAAGCTATGATGTTACCCCCAAAGCACAAAGGGATACAGTACCGAAAGTGGATGCAAAATGGAATGGTTGTACACTTCTTAAAAACGCAAAGGTTGAGAGATATCAATACAAATCCATAAGATTAATAGAAACTAATTACCAAACTTGAAGGCAATTTTAGATTGAAATGAAGAGCTCTAGATGCTCAGGGATTAAAAAAAAAATCAATGTTTACCTAGACAAGAAGGATAACAGAAATAAGGCCCAAGGAATATGGCCAGTCACCAACATCTGGCCCTCATCACTTGCACATGAATTGCTGTAGAACTCAAAAGCATACCCAAGTCCAACACCCACAAGTTCTCTATAATTTACATTTTCTAATGTGTCCTATCCAAGGACATGCGAAACCTTTCACAACAAACAAGGGAAAAAAAAAAAAAAGAGAGAACCTCACAGCAGAGTCAATTAATTCAAACTCTCCCCATTCTATGGGGAAGTGAAAGGGAAAGCAAAAGCAGAAATAAAGTCTTGCTAGCGGGCGAAAAGTCAGGCCAGCTGGCGCCAAAATATAGTTACAAACAAAATCATGACAACAGGCACCAACATATAATTTATCAAGTTAAACCACAACTACTATATGAAATTCTTAAAAAAAAAAATAGCATCCATTAAGGCTGAGAGAGAAACTCACCATGCAATGAAAAAGATCTTGCTTTTCTGACAGTTCTCAGAAGTTACAAAATCAAAGTCATATACACCATATCGGCAATCATTCTCAGGCAAGGAAGCAGCAAAATCATCATAGCTCTCAGCTGGCCCTCCGGTCTTTTCAACCACAACCTCTTTTCTCTTCTCATCAATCTTAAAAATCACATAGCGATGAACCTTCTTTCTCTGCAGTTCTAGAAATGTGCTTTTGCTGTGCTCAGCAACACCCATGCCAGAAGAAGCATTTGCCCGGCAAAACAAAAAGATCATTTATGCATGCACTAATCAACTTTTTTTTTATTATTATTATTTTTTTCTCTGGTTATTCAATGTTCTATTTGTATCCTGATAATATCCAGTCATCCACAGACCAGCTCCATGGATCCATGTCCTCTCCCCACTTGACAGCAAGGAGAATATGCAACATAGTTCTCAATATAAGCCATATAAAACCATGATTTCCTCCATAAGGTAGTTCATTTTTTGAAAAGATAATCCACTATGGAAAGATTGCTAATGGTATATGCAAAAGAAATAAATACAAGCACAATGATGAATGATCAAAGCTTTACTAAGAAGAAAATTTTCTTTCATTAATAGAATGTGTACACGGTCAAATATCCCAATAATGTAAACCTCCACTTCCAGGTTTTTCATTGAATTTTTAACTGTTTGTGCACAAAATCAAAAATAAAATCCTAAATACATCATTCTACAAACAACCACACTGTGGATTATGGAATTCGTTCTCCAAATTACAATCCGTAGGGCAACCCAGCAGAAATCTCTCAAACGTAGGCTCCCCAACAGAAATCTCTCAAATGTGAGGTATTTACAAGGGTAATGCCGTTTCTGGATTGATAATTGACATCATTAAGCCATGCATATGCGGTACTATTTATTCAGCGCACTAGACAAATTAATAAATCAGGAAGTGCGAATTCCCATTAACATCAAATCACAGAAAAAAAATCAGAAAAGCATCTCGGATTCTCTCTTCAAATATGACTCTAACTGAAAAGAAAAAAAAAGAAAAAAGTAAATGGATAAAACTCTAATATGCATCCAATAAAAATAGATTTCCTCTTCCACCAAATAACCAGGATTCACGTAATACAATCAAGACTCAAGTAATCCAGTACACAACTCAAGTAACGTCAGTTAAATTGCACGCACAAAAAAAATCATCGTAATAGATCAGATTAATATCAAAGCATATAGACAGAGTTATAAAGAAAAGGAAGCTCACCCCCCTGAAAGCCATACCCGCTGACGGAGAAGAACTGTCACAGAGAAGCAGGAAGAGAAAGACAATAGCAAAATTGGAGAGAAAAAAAAAAAATATATATATATATATAAACGAACTGTTTATTTATTTAAAAAAAAATAATGAAATTAAATAGACAGATTAGGATACTCTGTAGCTGAGAGACAAAAATAACGGGAGAAAAAGAAACAGAGAAGGAAACGAGGAGCGTCGTATCTTGCAGTGTCTGTATTCTCCTCTGCAGTGAACGCAGTCGCGGGTATTATCCGGTGGGACGGAGTAGATCTCCCTGTAGATTTTGGGAATGTCGATATTCTCGAGTGCTGATCTCCGAAAGGCGTCATCATCTAACAGGTGTTGGGATATAATTGGATTTGACAAACTAGTTGCTCTGACGGACGCTTTCACCCAAGCAGAGTACATAACTCAAAAGTATCTGAAATTTTAGAAAGTAAAAGTTCAAAATATTTTTGACCGATTTTTATAAGTCGAAATCTGAAAAAGCGAGTTGTTGACAATGAAACCGATTTATTAAATTTGGATTTTATAAAAATAACATGTTTTTATCTTTTTGAATGTAAAGGCTAAATTAAAATGTTAAAATGAATAATCATAAATTTAATACGTTAAAATTTTAATTTTGAAAATTATTAATGACTCCCAATTAATTCCATGTAAGAAAGCAACAAGAAAGTGGAATTAAAATACTGAGAGTCTCATGTGACACAAAGCCTCAAATTCAGTAACAGCAAACTCCACCCGCCAAAGTCTCAATTTTGATTTCAGTTAATCGCTAACTGTAGACATCACCAAATCAAGAAAACCATTTTTATGGATTTTCTTTCAAATTGCAGCATACATAGACTAATCCTTTCTACTACTTATAAAGTTTTTTTTTATGTATAAATTAAGAAATAAAAATTACATAAAGAATTTTTTTTTTTTTAAAAAAAAAGAAACTTTCAATAATGTAAATTAAAGATAATATCAAATAAAGGCTAAATAATTGTTTTTTCCTCATTTATTTATTTATTATGCCCCTCCAAACAGGGTCTCGTAGGTGAGCGAGGCTAGGAATCACGCAGCTTTCTTTGGAATTTAAATTCCGCGCCATCGTGGAATCTGAACGTAACCGTTTGTCCATAAAACCCTAATCTATCCACTTATCCTTCTTGCCCTGTCCCGATTCCCGAGAAATTTCAATTTTGTCCGATGCTGGTAGAAACTATTTTTCCTTAATTAGCTTCTGAATTTGCTGATTCTCTTGTTGGATGCCCAAAATAATTATGTCTCAAGGGCAAAGAAGCGGCAGTAATCCAGCGGCCATGCTCGCTTCTCTAATGGGCAAGCGAGAGAAGCTTCGTGAAGAGCTCCGTAGCATCGAGAAACAGGTAATTTCTTTCTCTGTTAGCTGTTGGAGAATCTGAAAGAAAATAAGCAAGGACACAACAAATTGTTGTACTTTTCTCATGTTTATGAGTTTTGAGTCAAACTCCACTGCACAAAAATAATTTTCTTTGTTGGGCTTGAAATTGTGCGTTTAATGTAGGTGTATGAGTTGGAGACAAGCTATTTACAAGATTCAAGTCACTTTGGGAATGTGCTCAAAGGTTTTGAAGGGTTTCTATCTTCATCCAAAAGCACCTCAAAGTAATTCTCTTTCCGAATTTTTGCTGCTTAATGCAATAATTTCTTGATTTATGAATTTATTTATTTTCAAGGTAACAAAATACTCTTAGTTTCATGTTTTTGGATAATTCGTTCGAATGCTCAACAGAGGAAGTTATTTTAATTTGATATTATAAACTTTTCATTTCCTCATTGAGAAATTGAGATTTTGGTCGGAAGCAAAACTGAGACAGATGTATATCAAAATACTGTTTCTTGTAATTTGCTACCTATTTCAATCAATGCATAGGGAATACATTCCCTGGTTTTTTTAATTATTAACCCTGCTGATACACATTTTTTTTTTTTTTCATTTGCTACCTATTTCAATCAATACTATACACTTCTCTGTAGCAGGAAGGCCGTGTACAAACAATAAAACTTTGATTACGTACCTTATTAATCCTGCGGTTATAAGAATTAATTATTTATTTTCTGTGCGGTGGTGAAGCATTATACCCATGTCCATGTTCCTTTGCCAACATAGGTTTTCTTAAGCCAAAAATCAAGACTTGAAACACATGTAGTATAAATACTGCTGAGAATTGAGAATTAATGGAATTCTTTTCGAGCCATGGAAAATGTTTAGAGACATTTTAGTGGTAAGGCAAGGGTAAGTGCAAATACTCAATTAAAAATAATATGAAAGCATTTTATTTATCGTATCGCATGTATTATCGCAAATGTTGGTAAGAAAAAAAAAATTAAAAAACATAAAAAAAAAAAAGTCCCTCAAAGTTGTCAACATTTTGATTGTCGCTACTGAAAATCTTGGCTGAATAGAGACAATAGTGTCATCACTCAAATTATGAGATTTGATGGATGTTTTGTGGTTCCTGAATAAATGGGTTTTGGGAATCTCACATCAAAACTGTTAAGCCCTTCCCCTGTCCCGAGAGGATTGATAAATTCATTTCTGAATTTCATTTGATTGCTAATATGGAAATAACACATATAAAGCAACATTACAACATTGTCACATTTGTTACAGGGACCTGTATATCTATCCATATATGACTTTCTAGTTCTGAAACTTCTCATATCATAACATTGATGGATTTTCGTGGCCAAAAATTCTGTTGAAATTCATCTTGCAGTTTAAAAAGGTCCAGGAAATTTCAGCCAGAAGATAGACTTTTCTCATTGTCATCAGTTACTTCACCAGCGGTATGTGTTAAATTTCTGAATCATCAGCAATTGCTATTTTCCATTTGACATTGTGTTCTCTTCTGTATACCAGAGAAACTCCTGACGGAATTGAGGTCCTTGATTTGTGCATCTATAACCTTGCAACACATGCTTTTATGAAATTTTCAATTTTTTTCTGCTACCAGGGAAATAAATTACTGGGGCCGTGTCATCGAATTTCTTATTTTAAAACTTTAGGGTTTTCTTTTCTTCTTCTTTTTTAATCTGAAGTCCATGTTTGATTTCTAATGGAAGCAAGTCTTTTATTAAGCGAGCCTTCATCAAGTTTTCTTTGAGTTACAAAGAGTTTCAAGTTTATCTTGTTCTAGTTGAATTTTTAGTTAAATTTTTAGATAGGAAATTACATATTTAGGAGTTATAATTTTGTGGATAAGTAACTATTTTGTCTCATTATTTTATTAATCTACTTTCTTAGACTTCTGATGATGGAATTCTGAGATTTATGAGTTGACTTGATTCTTAATTTTACTTTTGAGCAGTCCCAAATTGTAAACAGAAAGATTATTTTTATTCATTTTTTCGGAAACCTTGCTCATCTACTTACAGAAATAGCATAGAACTTTTAAGTCTAAACACAAGAATGACAGATTTGCTTGCAGCGAGAGGCTGATTGAAATTACTTGTCAGCATGTTTAATGTCTGGCTGTCATAATAGCTTAGAAGAACAACAGCTAATTCTATATTATGAAATATTGTTATCAATCGTGTAGTGATTTTCCTGTCCTATAATGTTTGTTTTGTGCTGTTTGTGCTCCTTGTTTCTTCCAGCACCTGTAAATGTGATGACTGTGATGAAGCTTATTCTGACATTTATGATAAGTTGAGCATTGCAATAGTTTTCGAGATTTTATTTGACTTCTTTGTTCACTTTTTTCCGTTGATCTTCAGGCTGAAGAACTTGGACATGGACATGATGGTAAGCCTGGTTTATTATTTTGGAATAACCTGCATATCAAAAGGAACTTGTAAATTTGCCATTATCCTCTTGTTTTATTGCTGTTGTAGAAGGAAGATCTGATCTTGGCCCTGGTCGGTATAAGAGTGGAAACTTACCTGCTAATGGACCGTAAGTAGCAAGTCATATCTATCTATATCGATGAACTTGAATAGCTCATTATTAATGAAATATATCATGCTTACCCTTTTGTAGGGGTAAACCAAAGAAAAGAACACCAATGGGAGCAAGAGATGTAAAGAAAATTAGACCAAGTGAACCAGAGTTTGATGATGAAGATGATCCAGATATGAGGTTGAGATAACTAGTATAAATGTGTATAGTAAATGTAAATTCCACTGTACTTCTGGGCTGCAAGATATAGAGGGAACTTTTGTTGTAATAAAGTCATAGATAAGGCTGCTTTTAGATTGTGCTAATCAATAATCAGGGTCCTTTATAGGATGCTTGAATCATGTAGCGAGTCCTTAAGATGCCATCAACTTATATTGTACTTTATAATTCACTAGTATTGTATCTTTAATCTTGTATTCTAGGTGACCAAGTCGGAGATTTCTCAATGGTGAGATTTGAATTTAATGCATATTTCAGTTCAGAACCTTTTCAATACTCTTTCAGTAGAGATTGTGAACTTTGTTAAGAAAATATGTGGAGATCTGATTTCAAGAATGAGTTGTTATTTAAGCTTCTGTTGTACACTCTTACTTCAGGCTTTCAGCTACAAATGGGTCAATCTATTTTATTGGGTTTGTGTAAGCCAAGGCCAAAGGTCCTCAATATGCCAGACAAAAACTCAATTTCATACTGTCGAAATAATAAAAAAGACTGAAGCAAGAAGTCCAGACTATACATGAGGCTGTGATTTCTTATAGAAAATTAATCTTTCCTCATCTAAGAAGATAGAGCAATCCACAAATGATTGCTTGCTAATCCTTTTAATCATTCTTAATGCACCAAAAAAGAGAGTTAACTACGAATTTATATTTTTTTTTAAACTGTTTTGTACTATAATTCTAATTCAAAATATTTAGTTAAGGGATAAGAGATATTTACCATATCATTTCATTGCTGGAGAATAGATTTTGTTTTAATACAGTAATTAGCAAATAATTTTCAAATGAGAATTGGTTAAGCATTAAGAGTCAACTTTTATCATTTTAGGAAATCTCTTAGTAGGAGTGTGCAGAACTGAAACGAACCAAATATTTTTTGGTTTATTTGGCTTGGTTTGTTCGGTTTTTTGTTCGGTTTTTCATTTAAAGTTCAGTTTTAAATGTTTAAAATCCAATTAAACCGAACCGACCGAACTTTTATTTATATATGTTTTTTAATGATTTATTATAACTTTTAGATAAAAAATTATAATTTGTAATATTTTATTTTGATTTATGGTAGGATAAAGTCATGAACTATAAAAATTTATTTTAATTTATGTTAACTAATTTTAATTTGGAATGATTGATAAAGTTATAATAATTAGTTTTAATTTATCCCAATTTATAAAATTGTGATAATTGATTTCAATTTATGATAATTCATAAAATTATAGTAATTTAATTTAATTTGTAATAATTATAGTAATTGATAAAGTAATGATTATATCAATTTATCATCATTTTTGCTATTTTATCTTAATTTATAGTTATATTATTTAATTATAACTTTAACTTATATATTATATTTAATAAAGTTATGATAATTAATTTAATTTATTATAATTAATAAAGTTATGGTATTTGGTCCTAATATATTATAATTAATAAAATATAATAATTATAATTATAATTTATATAAATTTAATTAATTAGTTAACAAAACTGATTAAATCGAACCGAATCAAACTGAAATATTTTGATTCAATTTTAAATATTAATCGGTTCGATTCGGTGTTTATAAATTATAAGTGATTCAATTCAGTTTAAAACCGAACCAATGCACACCCCTATCTCTTAGCTCTTACCCACATAGTTTTGCAAAGTTGTTGAGAGAGAGGCGAATGGAGAAACATCAAATACTAGTTGATAACTTGTTTATGGCTAAAAAATAGAATAAATAAATGTAACGTTACTTTCATTTTACAACTAAACTTGTTGAATAAGAGCAATCCAAGAGATCGAGCAGGAAAAAGTCTAGTTGATAACTTCATATGGGTAAACAAAAAATAATAATATTTTTTAATTTTTGGCCTCGAGATAAGATAGTTTCACCATATATAAATTCTCATTATAACTGCCTCTCTTTTTCATAGAGTTTTTCTAATGTCTTTCATTCATAAAATAAAAGGTTTTGCTACCACATAAAGTTGAATAATTCTCTTCTTTAAGTTGTCTTTTTATAAGTAAATTAGATCAACTGCTTACATCTTCAATGTGATCATATCAATCAATGAGTTGAATTTAATTAAACAATAGAATAATTAGAGAAAAAAAAATTTTGTGCTTAAATGAATATTATTATATATTTTCCATGTATATAGAATTTCAGCCACTTTTAACTTGAATAATTAACTGAATTTATTTTTTGCATTATTAACTATATATGATATACTATATATACGAATTAAAAGATAACTATTAACATTCATTTGTTTTAATAAAAAAATATATATGACCTTATGTATTATGTACATATGTATGGCGCGTGCAGACACTAAAATTCTAATTATTTATATATTGCCCATATATATTTTTTATATAAATGGAGAACATAATCTGTTAGTTGTTACTGTATTAAAAGAAAATTACAGCCAACAAATTTTATTACAGTGGTATATGATAGCGGATCTAGAAATTTTGTATTGTGGAGTCTGTACACATAATATAGATTTTATTGAGGTCTATTTATTAAAAATAATTGATTCCATATCAATATTTCAATAACTTGTGAAAAATAGTATGTCCCAATGACCTCATTCCATACTTTATCGATCCGTCCCTAGTAGTATCAGTATGATATTCAGGACTGTGAATCTCAAGTTTAAATATTTAGTCAGAATTTTTATGAAAAAAAAAAAAATCAAATGATTTTATATTTATAAAGCAAGAATTAATTTTTTTATATAATAATAAATTACAAAATTTGATCATAACTAAATACGTATATTTGATGTGAGAAAAAAATATTGAAATAAAACGAGAACTTATAATGGGCAATTGGGAATCAATATGGGATTATAGGATGCAATTGATTTGATGAGATCAATCATCCAGTTGTCTGCCTGATAAATCCAAAGCAGTCAAAATAAATAATTAAACAATATATTGATTTTTAAAAATAATAATAATACGAGGGCTATTAAAAAAATATATATGTGCGAGGGAATATTCGACTCAAGTTGGTGAGAAAAATAAAATTAATCAATTCCACAAGAGGGATGAGATGACTTGGAGGCAACTTTATTTTTTATTTCTTACTTTCTTCAATCAATTAAAACTGTTCACTAAAATTGAAAACAACTTTAATCGACTACTCCAATACGAATTAAACTAATAAATAATGCATGTATATATGGACCAGTACTCGATAAATAATTATAGGGTCTTTTAATAATGCATCAAGTAACTACCGTTAGATTAACATACTTTATTCAAACCGTTAAACGTTGAATGAAAACAAATTTTAATTGATTACTCCAAATCGAAATAAACTAATAAATATATATACCCCGTACTCAAGAAATAATTATAGAATATTTCCACATTACACCAATGTACCAATTATTATATTGACACATTTTATTTAAACCGTTTAATAATTTACAATTTTAATTATTGGATGAATATATTTTAATATGAACCATTAATTATATTTGGTGTACCGAAATGCTAAATGTAATATAAAATGAGCCATGATTATATATGAATTTGGATGATAGAAACGTGCAAGAATAGGCAGAATAATTAATTAAATAATTATACAGCAAACTTTTGAGGATTTTAATATTGTTTAATAATGGATTTGAAAATTGAAAATAAACAAGAGTCAAATCTTTAGTATAGTTAATGAAATTATGTGTTACTCAAATGTAGATTACAATTCACAATCAGTCAAGATTGGCTTTGCTCTAATTGCTTTCTCAAGTTGAATAATAGAGAATGCAATTTGACTTTTTTCTTTCTAAGAAAGAAAATAAAATTTATTGACAGTAATATTTAGTTCATAATTTTATTAATGGATAAAAATTAATGTTAAATTATTCTTCTTATATGCCATAAGTATTTGAGAAGCTCTTCAATCCAATCAAGTGTTGATTGAAATAGATGCATAATATGTTGTTAATGCTATATTAACTTAAATTAAAAGGTGGCAGATTTATTCTTTGGAATAAAATTTAATTCTTGTTGATTATGTTTATTTGTATTAATATCTTCCAAATTTTGAGATTATATAGGTTTATTAATAGGTCTAAAAACTCATTTTCTTTTTTTATAAATAAAATCATGAATTAATTAATTAAATCTAATTCGGATGATAACTTATTCTTAAAAAATAAATTAAAATATATTAGTATGAATGGGTGACTAGAACTAAACACAACAACAATATTTAATTGCATTATTTTTTTTATAATGTTAAATGTGGGGACATATCCAAATGTTATAGGCGTAATTATAGCCAATAGTTTAGTCAAAGTCACCAGCTTGAGAAAAATAAACTTATATAATCTATATGTTCCCAGTAATTTGAAAAGTATGCTTTTATATTATAATTTTTAAAAATGAAAACTTACCAATTTCGAAGACGACATTTATGTTAAATATTTAATCAATAATAGTCACAATGGATTACAGTTTACTGTAATGAATAGTGTACATCCAGCAGATAGACGGATTATAATAAATTATTAAATTGGATACTCCTAGTAAGCAGAATTTTAAATAACGGTTTCATATAACGTATTGGTATTGAAATCAGTGTAACGGTATCAGTATCGTCTGTTGATACCTTGAATTTTAAAAAATAATAGGCAAAATTATCTAAATCAACAAAAAAATAGATAATAAAGTTTAATATATAGTATATGAAGTTAATAAATATTTACATAAATATTATTTTTATTTAAAAAATATAAATTACATAATAATTTCCTAATATAGACATAATAAGTACTATTAAATAAACAATTGTATTATAAAATAATATTTTGATTATTTGTATTGAAAGATATTTTATTAAATATGAGGCCATGAAAAAAAAATTTTTCTAAAACTAAACAATACAAAGTAAAATTAAAAATTACAATTATAAAACTACATATATAATGCTGAATTACATAATCACCACAAAAAAAAGAATATTGTAGAGAATTAGTGATATTTTGTTCAAATGAGAAAATATCAAACAATGAACTTTTTTCATCGAATGTATTGATTTCATAACTTTTAATTATTAAAAAATTTTAATGATAATAATATTGAAAATTTATAATTTAATTTTTCATACATATTTTAAATTAATAATAATTTAATTTAAAAGAGTTAAAATTAATATATTTATTCAATTATATAAATTTTATGTCCAATTATTTAGTAATATTTTAAAAAAAATTAATTTTTTTAGCATTATATAACATTTATATTGGTTTATATCATCTATATCGCTAATAACGAACGATACAATGATATTATATTATTATTTTTATTTAACAGAAATATATTAATCCAGTATTATATCGACACCTAAAAAATATATTACATGACATGACAAAGGATAAGTAACATAAAGATATTTACAACCTTTGCTAGCTAGTGTCCATCTGCGCCTTCCCAATGCTTTTCCTTCCTACCCACTAGGCACTTTTTAATTTTTTTTTTTTTACACAATTTTTTTATTGATAAAAGGTTCGATTTATATTTGACATAATAATAACGATAAATTACTAAAATATATCTAAAATTTAGTTAAATATATTAATTAGTTCTTTTATTTTTTGAAATATATTATAACATTTCTTAAATTTGTTTTAATACACTAAAAAATTATTTGTTAATTTTAAATGAAATATTCTATTAATCAGCAAGAATATTATGTTAATCAACTAAAAAATATCAAATATACTTTTATTTTATATTTTGATAAATTTGACATTAAGTTAACTTAAAAAATACATTTAAAAAAAAAAGAATAACAAATTTGATATTTTGGAATCAACCAAACAATAAAAAATTTTTGGGTATTTTTTTTTTATATTTTTCAAGACAAAAAGAGAATGATAAATTTGAAAATTTGTTTGTTTTTAATGGAAAAAAATAAACGAAAGGGTTAGATAGTGTATTAAACTAAATCCAAAGGACTTAATAATGTATTTCCAAAAATAAAAAGACTAATTAGTATATTGAACTAAATTTCAAAAATGTCTAAATAATAATAATAACTTCACATTTGACTGTTTGAATTTAACCCTTATATTACAAAATATTCTTATATACAATGATAGACTAAAAATGTTAATACTGAAGATTTAAAATTAATAAAAACATTTTTTTTTGAAATTGAAATAATTTAATAAATTAATTAAAAAACATAAAATACTATCTTTAATTAGCCCTTCTTGACATAAAATTGAAAAGGAATATATAAGAATATATAAGCATATATACTTTACTTTCAAAAATGTTTTTATTTTTTACTTTTTTGTTAATCAATAGAGTGTTGTCATTATATGGAGAATTTGTTACTCAAGAGTTGCATTGAATGATTTGTTATAATTACAATTTCTTATGATTTAATGGATGTACGGTAATAATATTTGAGAATTTCATATCATAAATTTCCCATAAACTAAAGAAACTTGATTTTGGTAAAAAAAAAAAATCCATAAGAATATATGTCACCAATTTTTATTTTTTATGCAGCAAAAGAATTTGTAATAAGCCAACAATAAAATAAAATATTCTTAATAAAAATTTGATTATTTATGTATATGAAGAAATTGTTAGCCCACAAAACTGACTTTGACCATATGTATACATGCACCATGTACAAATACAATTCATTGAAATGATCATAAAAAGTTAAGAGCTCATTTCTCCAATCATTTGATTTTTTTAAAATAAAAATAATTAATTTAACTTTAAAAATACGAAAAAGAAAGTAAATGAGGATAAACAAAGGAAACAAACAAAAGCAAAGAACAGGTTGCTACTTAGTCCAGACAATTATACAGCAGGAGTCCAATGATTTTGTCTGCAGTATCTATATATTTATATGTAATTAAGTTCCTTTTCGTGCCCAAATCAAACTAATACAAATCAAATTTATATATTTACAGCAGGTAAGAGTTGTAGACGGCTTCATTAAATATAAAGTAATTAATTTTTTTAGTAGTTTACTTTATTAATTAATTTCTCTATTTTGTTATTATTTGTTTTCTAGAGTGAATAATCATCTTTGTATGTATGTATGGACATTAGACTAGTCACATATTCATCAAATATAGACATAGTCTAATTTGATTGCGTTTTTTTTTTTTTGAAATTGTTTCCTAATTTAAATGCTTGTATATATATATTAATTAATTAAGATATAACTTTTTTATAACCTAACCAACACTAATTAAGCCAACTTAGCACATAAAAATAATTACTCATATTTCTAAATGCTAATTATATCTTAGTTCAATTTTTTTTTTCTTTTGCATTTGAATTGAATCAAATTTAACAAATGATTAGATTAATATTTTAAATATTTGAGTTTGTCTCAATTTCTCAAATATAAAATGAAAATTATAAATTTGATCATAAGCAGTGCAAATTTTTCATTTGCGCGATCATTTTGAGAATTTTTATGCAAAAATAATATTATTTTATTTGAGCAACCAAAGCATATTATGCACAAGTGATAAAGGTCATTTTCATAGGATAAGGTAATAACTATAAAGAAAGCATTTCCGAGTAACAGCAGCCATGTAAATAGTAGAATCCAACTGGCAATTCAGACTGCTTAAAAAGAAAAATTCAAAAATTGAAATAATATATATAAATATATATACGTGATTTAATAATAATAATTGAAATAATAAAGATAAATATATATACGTGATTTAATAATAATAATAATAATAATAAATGTTTTCTTCATGATTTACTAGATTTTGCCATAATAATAATAATAAACGTCAACTTGTTTCTTAACTGGCAAACTCTCAAGACCATCAATCAAACATGTGGATAAGCTTACATATTGAAGATAATTGTTTTGGCATTGTCCAATAGAACAGTGACAGGTGGCACTTGCATGCCATTTGGCATGTGAGAAATTATTGAGTTAATTTTCAAAGCAGAAAGTTCAAGTCAGCTTAAAATTTGATGAGGATGCAGGATGTGCATGAATTCTGATTTTTTGAAGAATGTTTTATTTAT
>CATIWF010207802.1:0-18998 GCA_949630135.1 Balakata baccata
GGAGGGAATGCTATCTTTATATGAAGCATCATTCCTTTGCGAAGAAGGTGAGAGCATCTTGGAGGATGCAAGAATCTTTTCAACCAAACATCTCAACAACTATGTCCAACAGAACCAGGACGAGAATTATCTTTCTATGTTAATAAGGCATGCCTTGGAGCTCCCACTTCATTGGAGAGTACCAAGATTTGAGAGCAGATGGTTCATTGATGTTTATGAGAGGAAACAAGACATGAATCCTTTTCTTCTAGAGCTTGCTAAATTGGATTTCAACTTTGTACAAGCAGTGCATCAACAAGATCTAAAACGCACATCACAGTAGGCCTTTTTTTTTTTTTTTCCTTTTTTCTAGTAGAAAAATTTTTATTTAGACTCAATTCATACTATAAGTACGTAGAGTAATTTTCACAATTTCTATGTGACATTTTAGTTCAATAAGGCAATTTTTATAATCAATTATATATAACTTCATTTAATAATTTTCAGTGATAACGATAACCTAAGTTTCGTCACTTTGGTGCAGAAATCTGTAAAATAAACTGTTTTGTGTATTTTCATGTGATGTGAAGGTGGTGGAAGGATACAGGTCTTGGAGAAAAGTTGAGCTTTGCAAGAGACAAAATAGTGCAGAACTTTACATGGACAGTGGGGAAAAAATTCGAGGCTGAGTATGGACACGGAAGAATCATGTGCACAAAAGTGAACACACTCATAACAGTCATTGATGATATTTATGATGTGTATGGAACTTTGGATGAACTTGAGCTCTTTACTGCTGCTATTGAAAGGTCAGTGACTGTTCTAATACAATGATATATTTTTTTCTTTTTCGTTCGGACATATGCAAGACATTTTATTTTTTTAGAGCGAATTAAGTTTCAACATTTACATCAATTTTTTTTTAAATTTTTTTTAGATGGGATGTGGATACAATCACACAGCTTCCAGATTATATGAAGATAACTTTTCTAACCCTCTACAATTTCGTCAATGAAATGGGTTTAAATGTTATCCGAGAAAAAGAATTTAACGTCATTCCATACTTAAAAAAAGCGGTACTTATACCTTAATTTGAAATTAATAGTTATTTTAATTTATTATTTGGTTTCCTTAACGCAACCGCTAAACTGTGTATATGTGTTACAGTGGACAGATTTGTGTAAATATTACTTGATGGAGGCTAAGTGTTATAGCACGGGGTACATGCCAACTCTAGAGGAGTACTTAGATAGCGCATGGATAACCGTAGGAGCTCCAGTAATACTAATTCATCAGTACTCTTATGTCACAAATCCTATTACAAACGACGGATTGGAATGCTTCTACAAGTACCCTGATATAATTCGATATTCATCGATGATTTTAAGGCTTGCAAATGATTTGGGAACATCCCCGGTGAGATTTCACATCCTACTACATTCACAAGCATGCACTCCTCGTTTAACTTTATTAATTCATTGTGTGGATGCAGTATGAAATGAAAAGAGGGGATATTCCAAAATCAGTGGAATGTTATATGAATGAGAGTGGAGCATCGGAAGAGGAAGGTAGAGAGCATATAAAAGGCTTAATCAGAGAAGCATGGATGAAGCTAAATAAAGATAGAGTTGCTAATTATCCACTGTCTGAAACTTTTATCAGCATAGCAATCAACGTCGCTAGAACGGCACAGTTCGTCTACCAGCTTGATGATGGGCATACTATTGAGGATTCTGAGACTTGGGATATTATACAATCATTACTTGTTCACCCTATTCCTTTGTAGTTTTGCAAACAGGTGCTTTCATTTATAACATTTCAGCCATCAGTTAATAAAACTGTGGTTGAAGAATTTAAACTATGAAGGATGATAAGTGAATGAACCTGAAATTTAATTAGTCCCACCCTGCTCAGTATCCTGTCAAATCTTCATTTCCCGGCAGGTTGTACTATTGCTTTCCGTAGAACATCACCACTGGCTTTCAAAAGCCAGATGCAAATGGTGATGTGATAATTGTAAACAGTAATATAACAATAGCGTGAAAAATAGAGAATTTGCCTCACTTTTATTATTTTATAATATTTTTAATTGTAAAGAATAAATATAATATATCAAAATATTAATTGAATCTCACAAATTGAAATTAATACTAATTACAGAGATAAAATAAATTTAAAAATATAATTAAAATTTTGAGGGTATAATTGCTTTGCAATTGTGGAGGGGGAATAAAAAAGGGAGGGGGTCATTGGATTCCTTGTTTGGACGCTAGAGTAATGGACTTGACAATCAGGCAATGTACAATTTTGCCCTCAGGTTTCTAATAATGTCAAGCAGGTTATTTGGCGTGTTTGAAGTCAAGACCACTCGAACTTTGTTGTTCTTTACTATTCAAAACTAGAGGAAGTATTGAAAAGCAATAGCAAAGATCACAGGACTACTATGCTAATAATCACAACAATTGAAAAAACAAAAATTTTCCTGATAAAAAATTTCATATTAATTAGCAGTATATTTAGCGTACAGATGAAACACCATTTGTGGCAAAAGAAGGCAACTCAAAGAGAAATCTGTTGCGTTAACTGCAATTCATATTTTGTTTTATCAACTTACAAGTGGTGGTGTCCCTGTTAAGTATTGTTATTGTCCCTGAAACTTTTTTGATTGTTAAACTTGCCCTATCACTTTAGATGAAACTTGTCCCTGAGACAGCAACTCATGAATGGAATGATATGATATGATGCATTAGTTCCATGATTCATGGTATTTAAGTCTTTAATGATCATTATTTTTATTCAAATTTCTTGTTAGATCTCCATCTATCATTTTTTTTTAGCTATTGCTGATCTCATATTTAAGGGGGTTATTATTGTGGTTTTATTCCTTCGTTGTTTGTTGCTTGGTTTGTTCAATTCCTTAATGTTGTTTTATTCCATTCATTATTTGTTATTTGGTTTGGTCTTTAAATGCAGCTACTCACTGTTGTTGCATGAGAAATTGCATCATTAGAGTATTTGTTACTGACAACAACATATGTTATTGTTTGACTGTGTGGGGAGGAATCGGTAGAGCCATACATTATATGCAGGTAGAGGCCAAGAGAGAGGTGCACCTTGAGTGATAATTATACTACAAATTTATGAAGGATCCCTTGTTCTGATCCTCTTTTTATCATCTTATCTTATGTATGACTGATAAATAATTTTATTTTAGCTTTTGTTTTTAATAGTAAAAACACATTTGTCTATTCTACAATGTATATATTATTTAATTTATAATATGAATGAAGATTATGAACTTTCCATATTTACAATGTATTTTTTTTATGTTTTGGAGTTTTGAATGATATTAAAATTAAATCCAAGTAATTATGTAATTAAAACAACAAATTAATGGCAAATATTTTTTACAAATTACTACTTTTAGTGGGGAAACAATTTCGCCACTAAAAATATAAGAGTTTTTACTAAGACTTTTAGTGACGCGTTTTTAGTGGCGAACTAGTTGTGAGATTTATTTTCGGCACAAATTGCTATAGTGGTGAATTTTTCATATTTAGTAGCAAAATTTTTTCCACTAAAAGTGCAGTTTGTTGTAGAAGATAAAGTTGAAAAAGTAAAAAATTTTATCGATAAGTAAAAGTTAGTAATTTTAATTGTATATTTTTGACATGATGTTTTTTTTTTTTTTGTTATTTGTTAACTTCATGAGCAAAATATATATTGTGGTGATTAAATATACTTGTTGATAATAAAATTAATTTATAATGATTAGTAGTTGTGATGGTAATAATAAAAATGTAGAAATAATATGTTGTAGCAATTATTGAATTTTTATTATGATTATTGAATTAAACAAAATTAATTATTTAATTAATTAATAATAATAGTTAGATTTACAGGGGAAAAAAATCTCAACTTGTTGTTGTAGTAATAGTATTAAAAGTATACTTCATACTCAATAGTCAATACTCATCACAATCTATATATTTTGCAATTTTTATTATGATTATTAAATAAAATTAATTAATTTACTAATTAATAATAATAGTTAGATTTTAAGTGAAAAATCTCAACTTGAAATAATAATAATAATTTTTACTTAAAATTAATAAAAAGAAAATTTAGATTAAAATTTAGGAGAGGTATTTAATTAAAAGTATACTTTATACTCAATAATCAGTATTTACCAAACTGGTAAGGTATATGTGAGACCAAACCAACCTCATATTAAAATATAAATTTATTATAAAAGTAATAAAATTCTAGAAAAAAATAATAATAATAATTTTTAATATTGTATTAGTTGAATTATTATTGTTTAGAATTTTAACTGTTTGAACAATGAAAAAACAGTACAATGCATTCAATACTGTTTATGGTTCATTCATTAGGATGACGAAATAATTCAGACTCAAGTTGGTTATACTTTTGTGAACGGACATACAAAAACTATTACTTTATATGAAGAATTATGTATGAAAGTTTTGTTGTATAGGATTAAAATAACTTTGAATTTGGATAATAATGTAGTTATCAAAAAAAATTTATATCGAGCTCCAATATGTAATCAAGGTGGAAATTTATTTTTTTCACTTATACAAATATAGAGAGAAGATGAAATTGCATTGATATGTCGAATTGTCAGCCAATTTCCTAGCTTGCAATTTGTTGAGTTATCTTTTGGTGCAACCAGTGAACAACATAATATTGGATGATGTGAATATTCAAATCCAAATTTTTTTTAAAATGGGTGGATCTAGTCATCATGAAGATGATTTAAATATGGATGACTTTGAAGATTATGATGATTATGAGGAGGACGATGATAATGAAAATGAGGAGGATAACACTGATATTGATAAAAATGATGAAGAAAACTACTATGATGAAGATGAAAATGAAGATGTGAAGGCTGCGGCAAAGGTGTACTTAGTGAATATCAGACGACAATTTAAAAGTTGTGAATCAAGACCAACTATAATCACCGTTGTTTGCAATATTAGAAAATGATGTGATTGAAGATTGCAAGCCATATAGAGGAAAAAAAATTGGTGTTTGGGAGATAACTCGATATAATGACCATCACACTAGTAGTGCTCTTGGAGAATCACAGGACTATAAAAATTTTGACTTTGAGTTAATATCAAACTATATTAAGAGCATGTTGTGGGAGTAATATGATATTATGGTGAAGATACTTATTGAAGACATGAGGGACATATTTAACAAAACTCTCTCATACAAAAAAGTATGGCATGTAAAATAGAGAGTTATTGGAGAATTGTTTGGAGATTGGAATAATTCCTATATATACCTATGTGACTTCCTGCATAATACATGCATTAAAAATATAGGTTCTTTTTGAAATATTAAAGGTAAGGCACACATGGTCAATGGTCATCTTGTTGAAGGTGTCTGTAGGTTTAAGCAGATGTTTTGGGCGTACAAGTTATGCATTGAAGGTTTCAAACATTGTAAACCAGTTCTCCATGTTAATGAAACATTTTTATA
This sequence comes from Balakata baccata, assembly GCA_949630135.1. NCBI lineage: Eukaryota > Viridiplantae > Streptophyta > Magnoliopsida > Malpighiales > Euphorbiaceae > Balakata > Balakata baccata. Next base: position 5,494 of record CATIWF010207802.1, read on the forward strand.
TGGAAAGTATAAAGGTATTCTTTTAATTGCTCAAGCTGTAAATGGTAATAATAAAATATTACCAATTGCATTTGCTATTGTGGAGAAGGAAAATAAAAAAAAAACTGGGAATACTTCATAAATCTACCACGCTACATTGTTTGTGATAGTCGTAATGGTGTGTGTATTATTTCTGACCATCACATAGGAATCAAGTATGCAATGGGTTAGGAATTATGGCATCAAAATCCACATAGCAACTATAATACTAAATTCAAGAATCAAAGTATGAAGAAATTGGTTGAACAAGATGGTATGTCAATCCATATAAATTATTTTCATCATTAATTATTTAATTTTCAATATAGTAATATATGGGTACCTTGATAACTTTATGAAATTAAATTTGTTAATGCTAGGCAACATACACCAAAAGCGAAAATTCAAGAAGTTGATGAAGAGAGTTGAAATGAGGGACCCTAATTCATTTGTTTAATTAGAAAAAATTCATCGATGTAAACAGGCATTAACATATGATGCTAGATGTCGCTATGGTATAATGATCACAAATTATTTCGAGTCTACTAATTCGATGTTGAAGAAAATTAGGTATATGTCTGTGACTACAATGATGCATATGTTGTTTGAAAAGCTAGTTGAATTATTTGATGAACATCGAGTTAAATATTTATGAGCACTTGCAGATAATTATCAATTCACTCCTAAATGTGTAAAGATATTAAAGTATCGAGTGCAAAAGGCTCATGGTTATCAAGTTAGATCATATGACAGAAAAAATGGTGTATTTGTGATTAAAATATCATATAACAATGAGAGAAGGAAACGTCACAGTCAAACAGTTAAATTGCCACAATAGACATGTACATGTAAAAAGTTTCAATAAAACAAGATACTATGTTCTCATGTCATTGCAACTTATATGAAATATAAGATGAATTATACTCAATATATTTCTCCATTTTATACTATGTCCGAGACGATGAATATTTGATCAAATTCTTTTGAACCACTCAGTCACAAGGATTATTGGGCAAAGTCAAATGAATTGCTTGTTATGCCAAATTCTGGATGGAAACACAAAAAAGGGAGATCAAAATCATCTCGTAGAAAAAATGAGATGGACTGGATCAATATGCATCCTTTTGTGGTGAATGTGATAAGATTGGTCATAATGCAAAGACATTTCCTAAAAATTAGTTATGTGATGTATAATAGATCTATTATTTGATGTGTAATAAAACTATTATTTTATGTCTTGTAAATGTATTTGTAAATTAAAAATTTTGTTATTCAAAATAAATGTATTTATATGAAATATTAATTATTATTTCAATCAATGTATTGATATTTCTTTATGGTAATATCATTGTACAAATATTTATATTCTAAAAATATTTTAGGTATGGCATCTCAACAACGTGATTATATACATCTGAACCATACGATGCTTCATTGTTGTATTTACATGCTCAACATAAATTTCGAGCAATTTGAAACAATGAGTTAATAAAAATTACAAGTATTTCACTATAATATTATTTATATAACATTTTAGATTGTGTAATGATACATATTATATGTTTAATTTTTATCAAATCGAAAATGAGGTATTTTACTGCATATTGTAGTAGTAGAACTATGCATATAATAGGTAATGATGTTCAGATAAATGATTGCATTTTGGAATTGCTGAGACATACCAAAATTTTTTTCAACTTGATTGACATTTAATAATTTTACTAGTTGAGAGATAGAGACCAGAGATGCATACGTTTCATATGCTAGAAGGAGAATGTATAATTGCCCTTTAAGATATAGCTATTTTGACTGATTTATCTATTGATGGTCTCCCTATTATTGGACAAAGCAGCGGTGATTGACCATCTATTTGTGAAATTTTATTAGGAATTAGTCCTCTAATAGATACAATTAGAGGTTCTTCTCTAAAATTAAGATTGCTCATAAACCAATTTGTTGTACTACCTCACGGAACTGATATGCACATTGTTTTATGTCGCGCACGTACACATATTCTACATATTATCAATAGGTCCTTATCATATGGCAAAGGCATTGGAAGAGTGTCATTAATTTATCTTTCATTTTTAGAGAATTTTGCAAGTATTAACCAGTATAATTGAAGAGCTGCCACATTGAGCTCTTTATATAGAAAATTGTACATGGTGTGTAGATATCCTCCTGCGTTTCAAATTTCAAGTGCACTATTTACATTACAACTATGAGCATGATAGAAATTTTTATTTCTTGCTCTAAGAATGAGGGTAAATAAAGTAACTCACGAAGCAACATTAGGTCAAAGTTATATGGCTTTCAATTATTAATATTATTCAGTTTATTATTATTACATTATGACAACTAAATTTTATGTACTTCATTACATACAAAAATTATTGTAGGTGGATTGCTGAGCGGATAGTGCATGAAGCACCTACACATGAGTTCATACCAATCTGATACAAACTAAACACTTGTCATTCCAATGAGGTGTGATTTGTTATCATATAAAATTTTTCTTTTCTTTTTTTTTTTTTGAAAATTAAAGGTGTGTTTTATTATCCTTCAAAATTTTTCATTTGTTCTAACATTCATGGTGTTTAATATCCTATGTTTCAATGAATATATTATATGGGAATCATATACAACAAATATTCTTCAATTTTTAACGACTGATTGCTTAAGAGGTCGTGATATATGGAGAGTTGTTGAGCCACTAATAAGCATGTATATAGTAAAGTGGCACCAACCTGATCGGGTTTTCAGACAGTTTAGCCTACAATAGTCAATCTCTTATCCACCATAACAGACAGAGCAACTTTACTCTGTAGTTTTACAGAACCACACTGGTATAAATTGGAATGAAAAATATTCAACATGAATTCAATTATAGAAAAATAGAGCTCATCATGTGGTCACAGGTATACCATCAGTTGATCTACTCCACTACCATTCACAATATATGGAATGGTATCAACGAGTTACAAGCAAGTGGATTTTCCATCAAGGTACTACTGTTGGTGCATCGATATGTATGCGTATTCTTATGTGATTAAAATAATTAAGATATAATTAATGTATCTTAACTACATTTTAATTGTGTACATAACTCAATCTGATAAATTTTTATATTGACTATAAGCCAATACACTTAAGCACCTCTCATTACCAGTCACTGCTTATCCTACACAATAAATTGCCACCAGTTCGTTAGTGGCACTGCATAAAGATAGACATAGGGTTATAATGTCACCTCCTCAACTTGCACCAATTTTAGAAGAATTGCAGCAAGTACATGCTCCGTCTGAACAATCATCACGCCATTGCCGACAACAATATAGGAATATATTTGTTCCTCCATCTGCACCTTGTTATCGTGTGTCTGAACCTGTTTACTTTCATCAGTTTCAGCAGTATCCATATTTCTTTGCAAATATTAGTCCATCCACATTTGGTGGACCATATATGTCTTCTACAACTATGTTCTCAACGCATGCTTCCTCAACACCGGGCTTCTACTCTTCTAGTCCATTTACGAATCCATATGTTGCCTCTATACATAATCTATAGATTCATCATTCGCAGCATTCTGAGTTCATGTATACTCATACGCCTTAGACACTACTAGATTTTATAGGTCTATCCACCTTTCGACTCTCTTATAAAAACATTTTTCCTATACAGGGACAATACTTTCTATGTGGTATAGCTAATGATGAATTTGATGATAGTGACAACGATGATGATGATGGTAGTGGGAGTGGGAGTGGTACGAGACTCTAGCTTGATTGATATGAGTGCTCAAAGAATTGAAGCTAGACAACAGAGATGACTTAAATCACAAATTCGAAGAAATCGATATTGATTGATTGATTATTATTATTTTTTTTTTATTTCCATCACAAGTTTTTTTTGTATATTTTTCATCACTAAACAAAAAAAATATTCTCTTAATATTTTATCATTTATTTGTGAAAAATTGCTATATCAAATGTAAATAAATATTATTTGTATTAATTAATATTTTAATTAATTATCTCAAATTTTTAATTCAATTTATAAATTTTATTTATTCGTTAAATAGTAATTAACAATTTTTTCGGTACATAATTAGTAACTAATTAACAACTTAATTATGTTATAATGAACTTTTTATATAATAAATCTTAATATTTTAATTAATTATTTCAAATTTTTAATTCAATTTATAAATTTTATTTATTCGTTAAATAGTAATTAAAAATTTTTTGGTATATAACTAATAACTAATTAACAATTTAATTATGTTATAATTAACTATTTATATAATAACTCTTAACTGCAAGCAAATGACAAATTATTATTTATCTGAAGAGAACGTATATATAGGCTAAGGGGCTGATGACACATGCGTCATTGCTTACATCACAGATGCTTAAATAGTAAAAGCATACAGGGAAACTATAAAAAGGAAGGCGCACTGAAAGCGCATTTACATAAACAAACATAAACAGTAAAAGTAAGACACACTTTAATACACTGTGTAATCCACTTATTTAGCTAAGATGGCCGACAAGGGGCATCCGATGCACTATGGAGAGGACAGGTTCATATCCTCTAAATATTCGGGCGATGAGTGCGGGTACGGAACAATAAAAATAATTATTATTATCAATAAAAAATTAATTTTTATTAATTTTTAAATAATAATAGTATACTTAGGCTACAAAATTAACAAACATATGTATGCATGGAAAAAAACATAATAAATAATTTAAAAAATTATAGTTCAATGCGCCACTCAACCTATCACAGTGATAGTCTCCCTTGTCACCTCACTGGAAACTATCCCAAAATAGAAATACATTCCAAACCACACCAAACTCGGAATTTTTTTAAAAATACACCAAAGATGAAAATAGCTTTCCAAATCACACCGAACTAAGAAATATCCCCTTAAAATCATTGTATCTAAATATCAACACACCCCTCAGACATTTCCAAGAATCAGTATGAACCTCCTAGCATACTTCCCTACTGAAACAATGTTCTGCAAAGTGTTCACCCACCCCAATTCGGTCCAATTGCTAGACACAGGTAGGCACCAGTACAACAGAAAAACATATAAAGGACTACTTGCGGAAACTTCACAAAATTTTCCTGGAAAAAACCAGAATCAAACAAATAGCAAGAATATCATTTGGATTGGGTTTGGAGGCTATAAACATTACCAATCACTCCAACAATGCTAACTACTACTGCCATGATTAACATAAACGGTGACAAGAACTTCTCTTTGCGAGTCAAACCCTCTCCATAATGACTTAATCTCAACGCAGCAAGAGGTGGAAATATAAAACCTAATGACACTGCCGTAGTTTTGCACCAGTAAATTTGAAAGCGGTCCATCATGAAGAGGGAGCAATTAGAGGTGGGTTTTTCGTGGGTGAACTGGGATCTCAGAATCGTTGCGCAATGTAATTTTACAAATGAATTCTTGGGTATAGCTGTGTAATTGCTATCCATTACATATATAAATACAAAGACAAAAAAAAATAGAGGAACCCTTCAATATATACGTTTCAGATCTTGAACAAAGGAGAAGAAAGAAGAGAATTTACAGAGAAAAACTTTGAACCCCTTAAGATCGAAATGCGAATCAAAAGCACACAAAATTATTATAAACGCAAAGGGGAAAAGAGGGGCAAACCGCGAAGATTTCAATCTTTGGGCTAGGGAGGAAAGTAATTGGTGGAAACGGAAAATTATTATTATTTTTGGTCACAAAATATATCCTCATCAAGAATTACACACTAAAGCACTCTCAAATTTTAAAATACCTCTATATTTAATATTCGAATTTAAAACACTTAATTAAACTTATGGCAGCCCATTTAGCAACGTAGGATTGCTTAATTAAATAATAGGATTAGTCTTTAATTTTATATTTGGTTCAATAAATTAGATATAGATTAGTAATACTAAGAATTTACTAAATCCATAAAATAAAACTTAATTAATATCTACTTCTTCCATATCTTTATTAATCCTTTTTTTTATTAAGATTATTAATCCTATAATTTTAAAAGTAAAAAACCTACCTTATTATTTTATCTTATTTTTAAAATAGCCTTAATTTTAGATTTTATTTTTCAACTACCTATATAAAATAATAGATATTTAAATAATTTATTTATTTTACTAATTTATTATATAATTTGAACTATCATACTAAAGGAATTATAAATTTGGATTAATAACTTAATAAAACCAAGCATTAACATTAATCTTATTTATTAAGCAATCCGAAAAAAAAGTCATAACACATCATGTGATTCCACGTGATTGATGACTTGTGGTTAGATTTTAGAGGCAGGTGCCTTTTCCGATCTCTTCTCTTCAAAGAAATGAGGTAAGCAAAAATCTATAGAAATAATTATTTTAATGAAAATTTTAACTTTGTGCTTAAAAACTGTTAGGAATTATGTCATGTCAGCTTAAGAAATACCGACAATATCTCACGGTAATTTAACGCTATCGGTAGCGTGATAGTGATAAATTGCTGCTTTGAGAAATTGCCTTCTGTTATAATTATGTAAAATATTTAAATATATCTCTCGACGTTAAGTGAAATACTGTGGAACATTAGTTGCGAGTTATATTACATTTTTCGTCCACAACGAGAAATTCACTTTTTAACTTCAATTATAAGTCCGACAATTTTCTTTCTATTATATTAATAATCCATTTTTCTATTTTTACTTATTTTGAAAATTATATAATTTCTAACAATACTCACTATTTTTTTTTATTAGTAAAATTATTTAGAAAAGAAAATAAAGAAAGAAAATGAGAAAAATTAAGAAATATAATTTAAAATTTTGATAAATAGATATTTAATTGGTATTTAGGAAATAAAATAAAGAAAGACGGAAATAGAAAAATTGTTCTATAAAAATTTGGCTCTCTTTATTTAAAAAAATAAAAAATTATATATATAAGTGGTTGGGATGCTCTGAAGCAAATACGGTTTTTTAGAAGGCTAAATATGCAAATTAGCTAATGAACTATATTTTATGGAGCAAGTCATCCTCTTAATTTTGATTTAGTACAAATAAATACTATAACTTTTAAACTCAGTATAAATTAGCGTCTGAACTATATATTATAGAATGATTTACCCCTCATCAGACTGAGTTAACTCACAATTATAGTTTAAGAGTCTTACATATAGGGGGTTTTACACTGAGTCAAAGTTGATGGGTGACTCACTCCATAGGATATAGTTTAGAAACTAATTTACACCTTTAGCCTTTTTAGAATAACTATCTCATATAAGTTAGACTATAGTTTTTGTTTAATTTTTCAATATTTCATTAATATATATCACTTGTTAATTAATGTTATTTTTAATTTCATTAATTAATATTAGAAATATAATTTGAAAGAATTAATAAAATATTAAATATGTGAGAATAAACAATAAATGAAATTATTTTAAGAAGAGAAAAATGTAAGAAGGTCAAAAATAAAATAAGATGGGAGTTGGACGTTGAGAATGGGCTTCAAAGGATTAAGACACAACAACAACAGCATTATCCTTCATTAATCATTAATAAACCTAAACTTCGTATTTTCATTTAAAGTCAAAATCAGTGGTCCTACCTCTGATTGCTTAATTTTTTTTTAAATTAAATCGTTTATAATGCGAACCTCAATTTTAATATCAGTTTCATTCGAACTAATTATTAAATTATTTTTTTATAAATTATAAATTTAAATTTAAACAATATAAAAATCTCGTTATGTAATTAATGAAGAGATGGTAGTAACTTTTATTTTTATTTTTTTGAATTTATTCCTATTTTGTTGTTTTCTTACGAAGCACTTTTCTTTCGCTTTCATTTCAATCTGGACAAAACAACTTTAACATTTAATTAAAGTGGGACGGAGATCTTGACATGAAGCCAATTTCATACTTAAATTATACGATATAATCTTATGTGGTTACAAATTAATCAAAATCAAATGATTTAATGCAGTCCTGTTTGTCGTGTTGTTCATGTTTATTTGCATATTAATCTTTGGAATATATTTTTTTTTTTTTGAGCAAGAATACTCTAATTGAATCACTTCAAATTTAACAGTTCCATCTACAATTAATATCGGTAGTTAAGATATTTAAATAATTCTTATCTTCCTCACTAATATTTCTTAATAATATTGATTGCAAACATAAAAAATAATCAAAATTTATATGAGAGTATTAAATAAGGAAAAAAATAAAAAAAAAAACTATCTATATGTGTTGTTTTTTTTTTTTTTGGAAAAAAAAAATCCATTAGATGATTGATGTTAGGTGTTTAAAAAAAATAATTTAAATTTTTTATGAATTTTTTCAAATATACTTTTTTAAGAAGTATCTATTTATCTACCTTTCTTGGTGGGTTTTCTCCGGAAGGAAGTCAACTAGTTCCAACCAAATAAACGGTGCGTTTAGCAAGACAAAGGAATGATAAGTCATAACTAATAACCCACAAGAATCAAAATGGACTTGATTTAATTATTAATGGGACCAGGCCGGGCTTGGTTTCTTGTACAGAATGTGCATTTTGAGCTCAATCCGATTCTTCTTTTTTTTTTTTTTTTTAATTTTTCATAAATACCAAGAAAAATGATAAATAATTAAAATTTTACTTGCTTTCAATGTTTTTTTCAATTTTATCGAAAAATATTTTTTACAATTACACCAGTACCTCCTGTATACCTTGGGTATATTTCGGGGAATATTTTTGGTCTAAAACAGTTGTGAACAAAGATTATAAAAGTCTGATATGTTTTAGGTATATCTTGGGGATACTTTCGGTTTAAAACAGTTGTAAACAAAGGCTATAAGAATCCGGTATACTATGGACATATTTTGGGTATATCTTAGGGATACCTTCGGTCTTAAACAGTTATGAACAAATATTATAAAATCCGGTATACCTTGGGTATATTTTGGTGATACTTTCGACATATGGACAATAGTCTGTAAAGTCCGGTATACCTTGGGTATCTATTGGGAACACTTTCGACTTAAAACAGCTGTGAATAAAAATTATAAAGTCCGGCATACCTTAGAAATTTATTGAGAATTCATAGGGTATATCTTGGACATACCTTAAAAATTTCTTGAAAATTCATAGGGTATACCTTGATTGAATTACAAAAAAAAAGGAAGAAAGAAGAAGAAAATAAGAAACTAGAGATGCGTAAAGCACTCTAGCAAACTGAGAAAGAATCAAACTGAAAAAGAGAAAGAAATCTGATTTTGAAAGAAAAGAGAATGAGGTTAATAAGTAAATAATAATTAAAAAAATAAAAAGAAGAATCCCAAAATGAAACCAAGGCAATTTATTCCAAATTCCCAATAAAATAAAATAAAACTTAATTACTTGAGAAGAAACCATAGTTATTCAAGAAACCATAGTTATTCAAGAAACCATAGTTATACATTTATCCATTTCCAACTAATGTAGATTCTTCATTTTTATTTTTTCTTTGCACTTTTCTTGTGCTTTCACTGATTTTGATATGCTATAACTTTTTAGAGTTTTGGAATCCAACTTCTAGTTTGAAGCTAAGGACATATCCATTTCAATAATACTGTCATTGTCTTCACTGGTATAGATGAGGACACTCTTCAGCTCTTGTTGCAGTGGTTCAATTCCAACGGAGTTAAATCTTGTTCAGACGATGACCATTATAAATGAAAAGAAAAAAGTAAAAAAATAGTAAATAAGAAAACATTTTCAGTAGAAATGAAATTTTACAAGTTGTTGGTAAAACTGAAAAAACAATTAAAATATAGACATGTGAAATTTTCTCTTTTTTTTTAAAAAAAAAAAAAGGCTTACAAAACATGTGAGCCGAATAAAGAGAAAATTATGTAAATAAAAATAATCACAGAAAAAATTGAACCATATTGGTAATTTTGTTTTTTTTTTCTTAGAAGGAAAATAATTGTATTGATTCAAATTAGCAATACATCGATAGAAATAGATGTAAATTCACTAAAAATCATGGAGAATGAAACAATGAAAAAATTCACAGTACTCAAATTAATAGCATAATAAATCGGTTCAAAATCTACAAATTTGATAATATTATAGTGACTAAAATACCTATGATTTTAGTTCTGCATCATACTGACAACCATAATTTGATTATTATATTTGTTATATCGAAAATATTTTGCCTGTCTGAATTACCTTTACACAAAAATACCGCAATAAAATGACAGAAACAAAACGTCACAACAAGAATTCAAAACCAAATGCAGCAACATGATGACGAAATAATGAAAAAACAAATAAAATAAAAACATAGATCTATGGAATAATTATTTATTTTAGAAATAAATTGATAAAAAAAGATGGAAAGTAATGATTTAAGGTCAATGATGGCCAAAAATCACCCCTAATTCTTTAAGAAAAATGTTTACTACAAAAAGAAAAAAAATTGAGAGAAAAGGAGACTAGGGTTTAGAGATTTGTATTGATAATTTAGTTGCATCCAAATATTACGGCTGACTTTATGTTTCAAGTAAATTGAATAATTGTAGCAGTTTATGATCGTAGAGAACAGGCAAACTCAGAGTAGTGGCATTTATTGATTTCCCCCAAAGATTGGTCATCAAATCTGGCATTGGGAAACCCGAATTGCACATTTCTAAGGAGATGGCATGGTAAAGGGGAAGAGACAGCAAATTTCTAATTTTGGGCAAGACATAGAATATATATATATATATCAAATTGGTTATGAAAAAAACAGAAAAAGAGTAAAGATTTTTGTTATCTTTCACATTTAAGAGTTCACACTCATATGCCATATCCAATTATCTAGAGTGAATGTTTGAATTTTGTTATAGGCCTACGGTTTTAATTGAATGGTTCACTTTAATCAAAATTGTATGTAAATTAATTAATTTATGCAATAATGTGTATTATAAGTAAAATAATTATAATTTTTTATGTATACAGTAATTTATGATTGGATATACTCTAATAAAAAGAATTTGAATTTTTTTATCTAAATGGAATAAAATTATCCTTATTGTCTATATTAAAGCTTACAGAGATGGACAAAAATGCATGAATTTTAATTTTGAATAATGAAAGATAGCATCAGCATAGGAACCAACTGGGCAAGTCACTAATAATTGTATATTTAGTGGAGAAAGCTGTCCAATAAGAATCCAACAAAACAATCTTATTACGAAAGGTCTGCTTATTATAATGTTGCCCAACACAACTACTGGTGTTATCTCTTTCCTCAATCCTCCCTACTTCACTAATTATTTCATAATTAAATATTTTTGTTTATAGCCATCTACAAAAAAAATACTTAAGATTTTCTTCCTTCTTTCTTTTTTTTTTTTTTAAACGAAAGGTAGAAATACTTATACAGAAATTAATCAACAAGATATAAAGACTACAAGATGCTCTACGGTTGATCAAGACCACAATCAACTGTATTTTGTTTAAAAATTTACTTTAATTTATCCTTAAGGAAATATAAATTGAATTTTGTAGTTTTGTTTTATATTATTTTTCATAGAATAATGAAATTCCATGTTAAATATGAAATGGACTTTGAATTTTCACTGGTACAAATAAAATTGGACGGATAAGTTAATGTATGTTATTTCAAGTAATATAAAAATACATAGCAATTTTTTTAAAAGCACTAATATTAAAGTTTTCTACAATATATTAATTCGTCTAATTTTTAACACCTAGAATTGATGAGATTAAGTTTGTACTTTTTAATAAATTAGTATGCCGACAATTAAGTTTGCCAACACAACACAGCAAACATTTATTTGGTGCTTAGGAAAGGGGAGGGGGAGCATAGGCCCATCCCACCATACGCATTGTGAGTGGCCACAATTCTGTTTGAATTTAGCATTGAAATGCACATGTTTCAAATGTTTTTACGTGGATTTTACATATAGTTTAACGAAGGTTTAGGTTTCTGGTTGTTAAGAACAACTATGGTAAGTTAGAGGGTTTATGTAGTGCACCTGTTATAAATTACATTTGATACTTCAGGACCATTAGATCATCAACTTTTAATCTCAACCATTCATTATCAACGGATGAGATTAAAAGTTTATAATCCAATAATTTTAAGGCACCCGATGTAAATTACACCGGATGCACCATAAAATCACTTTGTAAGTTATTGTTGTCTTAAAAGACTTTTTTATTAAAGGACGTGAGAATACGCTATTAGTTTTTTAAAATTTGTTTCTCTTTCAAAATCAAAATCTCAAGATTTATAATTTGTTTGGTTAATTGAATTCATGATCACTGAATTTTATATTATTTACATGTAAATCATAATTTTTGTTCTGTAATACTAAAATCGCTGAACTTTATAAATTATTGCAGAAAAATTATCGCTGACCGATTTTGATAAGTTGTCAATTGGAAAACTCATTTTTTTAAAATTTATTGAGTTATAATAGTATCATAACTCCACCATTAGTTACTTTTAACTATATTTTTTGATGAATTGCAAAAAATTATCACTAATAATGGTATTGTAACACCACCATCAGTTACCTCCTGCTACATTTTTTTGCAAATCGTCAAGAAATGTGGCCAAATGTGACTAGTGGTGGAATTTTAATATCATTATAACCTAACAAACCCACAATAAATGAGTTTTTCGGCTGATAACTCTTTAAAATTTGTTGCCGATAATTTTTCTGTAATAATTTATAAAGTTCAATGATTTTAGTGTTACAAAACAAAAAATTGTGATTTAAGTATAAGTAATAAATATAATTATTTATTAAGAATATTATTTAATAAACATAATTATAGATAAAACAACTATATTTCCCTTTTGTAAAAAAATTAAAAGTAGTAATGAATTATAGTTATTTTAGTGAAACTCATTTCTCTAAAATTGAGACATGAATAAAGTTGGAAAAAAAATTATTTATTATTAGTAATCTAAAAAGTCAATTGAAATGGAACAAATTTTACTTTTTAAAACGATAGCATAATGATATGGAGGGAATAATAGATAATAAATTAAAAATTATATAAAGACAACCTATAAATAAAAAAATGGTACTAGTTACTCACAAGACTTTCAAACATTTTAAAACTACCTTATAAATTTTATAGTTAAAGAATAACTTTAAGAAGATATTTTATACAATATTGAAGTAAAGTCCTTGTAAAAATTAATTATTAGTATTCTAAAAAGAAAATTAACAGAATAAAACAAATAATTAATCAACAAGATATAAAGACCGCAAGATCCTCTCTACGGTTGATCCAGACCACAATCAATCAACTGTAATTTGTTTAAAAAAAATACTTTAATTTATCGCTAAGGAAATATAAATTGACTTTTGTAGTCTTGTTTTATATTATTTTTCATAGAATAATGAAATGAACTTTGAATGTTCAAAAGTACAAATAAAATTGAACGGGTAAGTCAATGTTTGT
>CATIWF010207830.1:0-18493 GCA_949630135.1 Balakata baccata
TTTTTTTTTCCTTATGTCGTACATTATTGTACATTTCAATTTGATAAATAGTATAATAACAATATTTTTTATAAAGAAAAAATCTCATGACATCTTAATTAATGCTTCATTTTAATAATTAATGCTATATTTAAAATATTTAATTGAAGTTAGATGACATGTTTCTTATTCAATATTATTTATTTATTTTTAATACGTTAGAAGAGATATAATTAATATGTACATTATAATTGAAAATTACAAAAATTAAAGTAAAAAAATGACCAATTAATCAAATCAACACTACATTATTAATAAAGATTCATTTAATTATGAATTACACTAGCTATTTATTATCATGTCAACATATTATTTTTGTAAAATAAGATTTATAACACATTATTATCATAAATTTGTAAATAAATGAAATGTTTCGGACAATAAAAATTCTAGGCAAAGATTTAAGCAGTTATTGACTTGGTGGGCCAAATTGAAATAAAACAATAGAAAGAAAATCCCACTGTGGCATGTCGGGGGTCAAGATTGTCAACTATCAGTCAAAAATAAAGGGGCGCATTTCGTAATTAAAGTAGAAAATTCAGGGCATTAATCAACAAACCATTCTGTAAAAACCCAAATCAGTATCATTTTTAACGTTCTTTTCCGTGCTTTTCGGGAAAAAAAATATTTTTAATTCTGTTTAGTTTTAAAAACTATTTTATGCAAAAATAAATAGGTAGATATTTTTTTTTAAAAATAATTTATAAAAAATTAATCAATTAAATTAAAAAAAAATTTCAAAATCAGCAGTTTCATATACTTTTTATAAAAAATTAAAAAAATTAGTTATCCTCACTAATCAGTAATCCACTTTTGATCTTTTCTCAAAGATCTAGAAACAAGTATGGCAGATGCAAGAGTGGTAAAGATCAACAGTAGGAAGGTTTCAAGGAGGTTTTCTGGCCGTCCGATACCAAAGAGAGGGCAGGTGAAGATGGCTATTGTGGTGGGTTTGGCTCATTCTTTTGCTTCCATCTTTTCCCATAGTGGTAGACGAGCAGGACCTGCTGCTTCTCACTTTTCTTAGATACTTCAGCTCCCTTCTAAAAAGACCAGATTTTTTATGGTTTTTGTATGCGAGTGTTGTTTGTTTTGATGTTCAGACAAACCATTGTACAAAGAAAAGTTTGCAGTTTCGCACATTAATGGATTCTTCTTTTGTCTTACCTTTTTCTTTTTTGCCATTTCTTGATGCATATGAAACTGATAACCCTTATTTTGATTCTATAATTCAATTAAAGAAACCTAGAATTGGTGTAAAACTGAACTGGAATCAAAGATTTGAGATTCATTAAAAGACTAAAAATCCTGAACTGGGTTAAGCAGGTAGAATGAAAATAATTCATTTCGTAGCTTCATCCACACTAATTCAGCTACATCGGAAAATACATGATAAAGTTTACAAATTGATTTGATTGAATCTTGAAGAACTGCTATTGATGATCAGAAAATGTATAGGTGCAGTAATGGCTTCTACAAGCCGTTACAGGGTGTTCCCTTTATTGTCTAGAGGCATATATTGAAAAATTGCTTACATCTTCTAATATTGTATCCATCTCTTATCTATTAACGTGTAGATGTCAAAATTCAAGGGATATATGGCCTGGCATCGAGCTCAAACGAATTCAAAGAATCATCAATTACAATTGTGAATGGTTTTGTCTTGACCTTATCCGATCCTGGAGTTATCTCTGCCAAAAACCAGTGTGGTTGCCCAGTTAACTGCCACATAAAACCTGTTCCTCCAACTTACAACTCGTGTAAGATAAGCAGAACGCCAGATTAGCCAGCTGATGAATCCAGCAAGAGATAGGCCCTTTGCGTCCTGCAAAAGATAAGACCAAAAGATTTAAACTTTAATCTTATCACACTTGGATAAAACAAGTTGAAAATAACATTGATATGTTCTTCTAGTCGTCTGTCTTCTTTCTTCAGCATCTTATTGGTACCTTAGATTGGCGCAAATCAACCAGTGCCTTATAACGCCCTACTGATGCCATGCTCCCTAGATGCCTGTACACAAAAGGATTGCCTAGAGGGACATCTTTTTCCATGAAAGCCTTGCCTGCATTTTCCTTTCCAATCTTGTTTAACAGCTCCGCCAGGTATTTCCCTTGCCTCTCTGCAACCTGTTTAAGGAGGGTAGATTGATTAGTCAACAGTTATTCGATGGGTTTATATCAGAAAGGTAAAAATTTGCGGGAATTTGACCTGAGCTAGTGCTGGAAGCACAGGCTTCCCTGTCTGTTCAAGAAAACCAGCACAGTCTCCAAGTGCAAACACATCTTCTACAGAAGGGACCCGCAGCCTTTCATCAATGCCAATCCTGTATCATTCAGGAGATGAGAACACAAATCAAGAATTTGATGGAGAATGGAAAGGGTGCATTAGAAAAGCTGTTTTTGCATACCTTCCACCAGGGGATTTGGGAAGATTCAATGACTTAATGAACTGAGAAGGACCAACACCAGTGGACCACACTAGAAGGCCATATGGAACTTCAGTACCATCACTGAGAACTAATTTCTTGGGATGAACCTCTTTCACTACACCTCTTGTTAGTCGAACACCGGACTGACATAACTCCAAAAGTCAGGTACAGTCCTTAACAGAAACTCATACTAGGAAATCGAACATTCAATTAAATTACCTTAGTCAAATGATTTGTTGCATATTGCCGTAATCCGACATCAAAGGATGATAGAATCTCATTGGCCTGTTCGAGAACAACATAACAGAACATTAGCAAATGACATCTATTATTTAAATACTGTGACACGGATGAATGTGGACTTATATTATTACCTCAATGAGGGTGACCTTGATGTGATCTTTAACATGAACATATTGCTCTTGAACATCTCTCATGATAAAATCACTCAATTCGCCACTGAATTCCACTCCTGTAGGACCACCTCCAATCACCACGCAGTGTAACAGGCGCTTCTTCTCTTCTTCGGATATGCCTGTGATAATATAATAAGAATAAGAACTTCCTTGTGACTATGGCTTTAAGTAGTTAGATGATACTAGAGGAAGAGTTTGTTGCCTAGCTGAACAAATATATCGGGTTTAGTCAGAGGCCTCTATAAGTACATTTTGTTGATTGAGAAGGATTTGCTTTTCAAAAGATATGAGGGGGTGTACAAGGATGGAGTAAGAACCATTGCAGATGATGAAGAGCCAAAGCCAATGCTTATTAAGGAAACCAAACTGAGCATTTTTCCCTTCTTCATTCTTTCCAAGAATAGAACAGTGTCTCTAGAATCAGGAGAAGAAAAACTGTTTCAGAAAAATAATTCACCTGGATTTTCAGAAAGCATGAGGTTTAAAAGGAGTCTCTTTCTTATTTCTTGAGCATGATTCACTTCTCTTAGAAAATACGCGTGTTCCTTCACTCCTTTGATACCAAAAGTCAGCGGCTCAGCTCCAGCAGCGATAACAAGCTTGTCATATGCAACTTTAAACTGGTAAGGCTCCTGAAGCAATCCACCATTTCTAACTGTCTCACAGTATACCTGACATTAGAAAGGAACACTTATAGTTACTATGATTTTAGAATGAGTCCTTGTATATACAAGGCCAAATTCCAAATAAAAGTATCAATCATTTTTCTACCAAAAAATTGCTAAGATTCTATCAGCAGCATTATCTTTGTTCCTTTTATTTGAAGCTCATTGCAACTATAAGTACCTCCTCCACTTCCCTTCTGTATTTATGACAATTTTAAAATTTTTCATGCACATCTTTGATCTTCTATTACGACAAATTAACAATGCATATAGATTTTCTGGATGAGTAGCATATATAGAACTGCAAAAATTAGCAGGAAAAAAAAGAAGACTCACCTCGTGTTTGTCTGTGTCAATGCCAAGGCAGGACGCCAGATAAAAATAGGAGCCGGGTTCCGTTGCCAATGCAGACTGTATCCTACTAACAGGCTCAGCTACAGAGCGAAACTCAAGGGTTCCAACGCATGTTGAAGCAAGCAAAGGAGTGAAGACCATGTGATTCCTAGGGGATATGCAAACAACGTCATAGATTTTGGTGTCAAGTCCTTTCATGAACCGACATGCGGCCCATCCAGTGCCCAGAACAACCACTCTTGGCTTTTCACCAGGTTTGGTTGCCTCTAGACCCGGATACCTTGGTTCATTATGCTCATTTTCAGACTCATCTACAGCCAGCTGCGATTTAGGAAATTGGTAACTCGGGGTTACCCTGATTTCCCTGCTCCAAAAACTAGCATGATCTAATTTTCTGATGCTAGAAAGATATAAAAAATTGCTGCCAGCTGCAGCCTTTTTTGGAGAAAGAGAAGACCATTTTGATATTGATCCTCCTTCACAGATTGCACCTGTCTCACTCGTGTAACTACCGAAGGTGCTTCCCGTTCTTCTCAAGCCACACCTGGCTAGCCTTGCAAATGCCATACCCTTTAAATCCCCGATTCAATATATAATTAGCCTAAAGAACCTGCATCGAGAGTGAGGGAAGTTAGCCAAGAAAATTGCATGTATTCTGAAAGGGAGAGTTCAAGGCAGACTTATATAGAGGAAGCCAATTTGAGAACTCCAAATCATTGGGAGCAATAAAGACATCATATAAAATGATCAAGCTAAAAGACAAATGATATCTACAAGTATTTCAAGTATGAAGACGATCCTTTCCAAGGCTAGTTGACAAGAAAACAAAGACCAAACTTAGCTCTCTTCATTAGGTGATGGTAGACACACAGGGAGAAACCTATGTATAATTTTAACCGTAAACTAAAGCACAACAAGCCGTCATTTCTTTCAACATATACACGTTAATAATTGTAACCAGCAGTCAAATAAACACTCATCAGCAATGTATTTCCAAAAAAATAAATAGGCTAATAAGCGTAATTCAGATCTCAATTACTCCGACTCACAAAAATTGGGTTAATTTATCAAATTTAACTTACAAGAACATTGTATTCTGATACCAAGCTTCAGCAAAAATCTCTAGCAAATTAAATCTTTCAAGAAATAATCTTTGATAGAACTGGCGATTGACCTTTTCGGAGCTAGAGGCAAACCATTAGATTACTGACCATGGGTTTTGATTTGCCTGCTGTAATAACTAATAAACATGGAAATGACATTGAGACCAATTTCCTTTGCATAAACACAAAAAACGAAGAAAAAAGTGGCATCACTGTTAGAATATTCGTTATTTTCAAAGATCAAAGAAAATTGGAGTTGGGAAAAAGTTTTTTTTTTTTTTTAAATCGGCAAGATCACATGAAAAACATAGCAAACATGAATAATTAAATCGCTTAACACCGGAGAAACTATTAGAACACCTTAAAGGCTTAAGCATAAACAAATCTCCTTACAATGAAAAAGTTCACAAAACTGAAACTAAATTCAGCTTGCTCCACAGATAACCAATTTGTTAAACAGAAAAGTTCCAAACTTTCACTGATATCGTCAAAATATACAAAAAAGGAAAACCAATCACCAAACAAAATTAGAAACAAAAACCAACCTTATAATTACAGCGCTATAGATCATCACATTTACCTAAACGTACACAAGAACAGAGCATTTCGAAGCGACAATACAAAATGTGAAACAGACAGCAGAAAGTTCAAAAAGGTTACTTTTTTTTTTCTGTGGTTCAACCGTTCCCAGGAATTCTGGATCTGCTTTGAAGAACAAGGAGCAATGACTTCGTAATAACCAACAAATGAAAACAGTAAAATAAAACAGATTATATATTATGTTCAACTGCAGACTTGAGAGGCAAGAAAGTGGGAGAAGAAACCTCTGTTTTTATAATACTAAAATTCATTAAAGGAAAGAAGAAGGAACATGTATTTCGTATATTCCTCGTTTCGAGTATTTGTTACTGTGTGGTTGGGATGGCAAGTGGAAGAAACAATTGAAAGGGAAACGAAGCTCGCGTGCTGTTTCTGTCGAAATTTTCCATCGAGAAACTGCGTCGTTATATGTATGGACGGTTCTATCCCCGTCAAGTACGTTTCTGTACTCAATGACTAAGGGGCAGTTTTGGGTCTTTATATTGCCCATGTGGCGTTGTGGCTGACTAAAGGTCTAGGTTTAGGGTTTAGCCTAAAACCCTACTAGCAATCAAGTGTGCTCAATTATAATTGGAATTCTATTGGTTGATGATGCACATGTTATCAGAATCCCAATCTCTTGGAGAAATTGGTAATTTAATATGAACGGTCATAAAAGGCCACCCGGGACCCACAAGCTCCTGAAAATGTTGAAGAAGAAAATTAAGCGTGACAGCATGGAAACATTCAACACGACGGTTGAAGTCATGTTTCTTGTGAAACATGGGTGATGGGACAGTGTTGCGTTGTGGGTTACTAGATACTAACACGTCGTTTATCTATTGGTCGACGCAGTTGCCTTCAATGGCCTGTCATCCCATGTGTCATTTTTCTACATGGGAAACTGCATCTCCACTGTCGACATTCCGCCGCCTGGACCCATGTTTTGGACAGAGCTTTGATACCGGGAATCAAATTTTGGTAGCATTTAGATGCCTCTTTTGTACTGCGGTTGAAAAAAGCTGAAAATAATTTTGTATTTTTAATTTTTTTTAAATTTTTAAATTTATTTTTAATAGAGTAGAAAAATATATCTATTTTTTTTAAAAAAAATACGATAAAATAGTTTATAAAAAATTAATCAATTAAATTAAAAAAATTCAAAATATATTTTTATAACTCTAATAGCAATTTCAAATATTCTCAAAGCTTTTGATTCAGTTTTATTTGATATCCAACAACTGCTCTACAATTATTTAGTAAAATATTTCAAATCGCAACTGATAACTGTTTTAATCCCAAATAACAATTATTTGAAAAAATTTTATTTAAAATTTTTTTTGAAACAATTGCAATTTTTTCTACACATTATTATTTATTTTAATATTTAGTATCACTAATCCATATTCATATTTTACCATTATTCAATTATATAAGAGAAAAGTATAATAAATATATATTAAATTAATTAATTATATAATACATATTTTTGAAAATTTTTATTATAATTATTATATTTTGTTGTTAAAATAAATAATTGTATAGAAATAATTTTTTTATTTATTCATACATCAAAAAAAATAAAGAATATATTTTGTATTACTAATAGCAACAACACCAGCATAAATCAACTATTAGCTAACAACTATTATCTATCAATTGCATTGAACAGCTAATCCAAACGGATCTTAATATCATTTACATCATTTTTTTTAATTTGTGATGCAGTATAATTACAAATTTAACCCAATCTAATGATGGATTGAATTGTTTTGTTTGAATCAACCCAATTTAGTATTAGGCTTTTTTTTTATTTATAAAATTAGCTAATAATCTACTGCAACTGATAATCTAGTAATAGCTAAAAATCTAGTAGTTAATAATCTAACTGATTATATTAAAAATATTTGATAAAAATAGCTGAAAAATATATAAATATAATAAAAAAAGTTGTATTTTAAAAATAGTGGAATTGTAGTCATTTATATTGTGACATAGAAAACTAATTGATAAATTTAGATATTCAAAAATTTTAATTATTAATTGTACACATTAATTAATAACAAAATAAAAGAGCAAAATAAAAAAAAAATTAGATCTAAATTTTTTAGATGAGAAATAAAAACAATATCACTAAGTAAAAAAAAATGAGGTTATAATAGGAAAAAATATAATAATCTACTATATTATTTTTTGATATTAGTAGGAGTAGTTTATTTTTTAGGAGATTATAGTGTAGCATTTTTTAAAAATAATTTACTTTACCAAACACATATTAGTGGTCAAAATAGCTTAAAATCTGGTCAAACTATATTATAATTACCAAACGGTGCCCAGAATAAGATAATTGATCGGATTAGATTATGAAGTGAATTGCTTTCAATTCAAATATTCAGTGCGTTTTAATTTTTTCCTGCTGGATTCAAACCAGAAAATAAAAGGCACAACATTCCTGATTCATGAATGTTGTTGGTGTCATGTTGGAGATGCAATCCCTTCTTCAGAATCCCCAAATATCTGATTCAAGAACATGGCTAAACGAACTCCACCTTGGGCAATGCGTTTCATCACAATTGGCATCCTTGAATTGAAGTAATCATCTATTTATCACCGCACAAACATTAATTAATGTCAAAATGTTTGCTATTGCTCCCTTGTCTCCATGCAAAGGAACGCATGTACAAACCTGAGAGAGTTGAACCTTCCTTGACTCCTTTGTAACCCCATTTACAAGCGATGTTTATGCTCTCTACAGCATACCTACACATACAAAACAGAAGCTTTGATGAGGCCAAATCCATGGCATAATCATAACAAAAATTAATCAAGGACTGTACGTGAAAGAGAGAATTAAGCAGAACCCAGTACTTGTTTGGACAGGAAAGCAGATCATCACAATCTTTCCATGAAGATACATCATCATACCATATTCCCTGTGTTATGTATATCATTAACACACAGCTCCAAATTACAATTACTATTCAAAATTAATTTAATTATAGGGTCTTACATCGGTGAAGTTTCCTTCAATGGTTTGTTGGAGAAGGTCCATATCGTTCTCATAGAAATCTTTTAGAGCTGTCAGAATAATCTCTCTATCCCATACCTGTCATTACAAACAAATTAATGTTGTCATTCTATGCTTTAATTCTTTACTTCAGACAAAATAATTATGATATTCCTGAATTTTAAATATTACACTCACATGATGAAGATTAGATTTATGCCTAAACCAGCGCAAATCAATGGTGTTGCCCCCTTCATCGTTTGTGAATCCGACGTGCATGGGCTGAAAACAAGAAAAGAAAGAAAAGAACTCTGAACTTTACGTAAGGGCAATGAAACAGAAATTGGCCATGCACGTGTGTGTGTGTGTGTGTACATATATATATATATATATATATATATACCTGATGAATATCTCCCATGAAGTGAGACAAGAACAGCAAGGCTTCTGTCAAATTGTCTGCAAAAATTACTATGTATATCAAACCAGTAAACCTTAATTAGTAAATAATAAAATCGTAAATATCTGTTGAATTCCTTACATCTGCGATCTGTGCTTCCCTCTTTGTAGTGCAAAAGCTGAGATGTGAAATTCTGAATAGCACCAGCAACACACATATCCTTCACACAGTCCCCTAATATACAGTTCATAGATATTAATAAATCTAATTACAGAAAATAATTAATCTTTACTAATTATATTGAATATTAGACTAACTTAATTAGGCTCACTAGAATAATCAAAAGAGCAGGCCTTGTCAGGGGTGTCAATGAAGTGAAGAGAGCTTGTCCACCTGTATTTGTACCAGTGCCGGATTTGGTCAGGCCATACACACAGCGTTGATAGGTCCCCGTTCACATTTTGTGGTAACAAATGTTGTACTGCATGTGCTGCCTCTGCCCCTAAAAGGTTCTGTTCATTAATCAAATTGTAGCCTATTAGAAATTGTTAATTCTGTTACGAAAAATTCTTTGTAAGATTCCATTGTATCTCCGGTGTGTTTGCTTTGAAGAGTTTGTCTTTAATGGAAAACCATTGCTTCAACGCAAAGAATAACCTACAATTACATTTTCATGGATTTGGTTTTCTTGAAATTTAAGATATCAACTCTTAGCAGACACCAGCAAATATGCCAATACTCTCATCGAAGAAGAAAAAGAAAATACACAAGTGCATAAACCACTGAATAGACATCTTTGAAAACTCAAAATTCAGTTGGTCTGTTGATTCTCCAGTTGATCACACATGGTGATGAATATACAACCCTCACTGGGTTTGGTCGGCAGTTGCAGCTTCTACATAAAGATATGAATATCATATTACCTGCGCAATCCGACATGTCATTATGTGACCCTCCTTGCTCCATCCCAGAGCTCCAGGCACAAAAATGGTACCCAAACCCATGAAAATTACAAATGCAAATGAAGAAGCCCATCTCGTCCGACTCACCATCCCATCCATACTCTGTTCTGTATTTTTTTTTTCTCTAATATCACAAGAAAAAAAAAAGATAATGAAAAACAATGTTGAGACCACACCAGAAGGAGTTAGTTATATATACATATAACTTCCAAGAGGAATTACAAGGAACAGGTTCTCATTGAGTACAAGTATTAAATTCCCCCTTTGAGTGCCCTTAAAGCTGACATTTTACACAAGCTAAGGGCATATTCTGGAATACACAAGGCATCCCAACAATAATTATGGAATGAAGTGAACAGTTAAACTACATAATATGCTTGATGCAGAATGCTTAAGAGAATTGACAAATGGGGAAACACATAATTAATTGGGATGGAACATGTGGTTTTGTGAATGGGAAAGTCATGCCATTTTAAAATGCTCTGCGTTATCCACTGAAGATGCTTTTTCATCCCTTCTCTTCTCATGCTTGAGCAATTTTAATCTGAGTAGTAAAAATACGGTTGAGGGTGGAAGCTAAGCGAATGCCACTTTGGGCAAGCCTTTTTTCCACAATGGGCAACCGAGACAGAAAATAGTCATCTGCAGCACAACAATAAGAAGAATTACAAAATTGTAAGCAACAGAATTGCTTTAAGCGATCAAAATCATAAACTTGATCATCAGCATGTGGATAACATGATTTTGGTACTCAGCAAGTCTCAGCACCAATGCTGGTAGCTTAATTAACATGCTGGATCATGCACACGTAATTGAGTTGGCCATGTGCATGACTGAAAATATCACATTAAAAAATAATTATATTACCCAATCAATTGGAATACTGGAACTTTCAATCTTTAAGGTATTTCTCCTGATGGAAGGGTTCAGCAAAAGGAAATTATTCATGCGACAAAATACCCAAGAATGAAAAATGCTAATATATTAAATTTCAATTCTACCTGTCATTCATGTGATTGATAAGTATGCATTGAATAATCCATACTGCCTAAAGAAATAATAAAAGTGAGAATCCTGCACAGTGAGCAAGGGATATGGCTACATATATCGTAATAATTTGAAGAATTTTCTTCTTACTTTGTTTAATTTTTTGGATTTCTCTTACTGAGAAAATATCGGCTCTACAGAGAATCCAGTTTTTTCCTTCTCTTTCCAAATTTGTTGGCCTAAGATGACACTTTATATGGAAACTTCAATTCAGTGATAAGACCCAATTTATTTATTATTTAGCTACCTACTTTTCTTCCCCGCATCTGTTTGCCTAAGATGACGCTGTATATGAAAACTTGAATTTTGGCAATGTAAAGAAACAAGAATGGAGAAAAATTGATTATTTCATTGATAGTAAAAAACCCTATATATACAACTCTATAAATACAAAATAGAAAACAAATATATAAAGACTAGGAAACAATACAAATTAGGAAATAAATCTCTATATATCCCTTATTAGCTAAATCAAGCTAATTAAGAATATTATTCAAATATCTCTTAATATCTCACAACACTCCCTCTCAAGTTGGAACATAAATATCGATCATGTCTAACTTGTTATAGATGTAAAAAAACAAAGAGCTCCAAAACCTGTATCGCAAAAAGCCTCACACCACACTAGTGTAAACTCAACCAGATAGAAAATATCATACGAACCGACAAAACCTATAACACAAAAGGTCTCACACCACACCAATGTAGACCCAACCAGGTAGGAGATGATGCCGTACAAACTGAGGAGAGTCAAGCGAGACATACCGATAAAAAATGTTATTCGACAAGGGTGACCCAAGAAATTACACAGTCTGCTCTCAAGGGCAGAAAAACAAAATGGATCACTCATGGTGACCCAACTCTGATAAAGAGATGCTCACTTAGGCATAACTTTCGGATCGATTTCCAAATAGGGTTTCATTGGAACCCATAGCTCTGATACCATGTAAAGAAAAAAAGAATGGAGAAAAATCGATTATTTCATTGATAGTAAAAAACCCTATATATACAACTATATGAATACAAAATAGGAAACAAATATATAAAGACTAGGAAACAATACAAACTAGGAAATAAATCTCTATATATCCCTAATTACCTAAATCAAACTAATTAAGAATATTATTTAAATATCTCTCAATATCTCACAACAGGCAATAAGCCCCGTCTTGCTTATGCAAGGCAACCTACTTTAGGCCAGTAATGCAAATGTGGTTACCAGGACCAGGATCTGCTGCAGCCAGGTTCTAGCTCGTACACTGGATGTAGCTCCAACATTTCACATTTTGTATTAACATTTTCAGAATAATTTACTACATATGTCCAGTAAAATTTTAGAAGTTAAAATTTTGCTTTGATATTTCTTCAGTATGATGAGGTCCTGAGTTTTATGCTTCTCCAGCTAGATTTACAACCCAGTCACTTGAAGTCATATATTGATCAGATTATACACACCGGTTCTTTAACATGTTGCCCGAGGCAGTTTGCTACTCATGTATTTTGCATGATAACAGTATAGGTGCATCATTCAAGCAAGAAAATAAATACCTTCCAGAGTGCTTCCAGGTGTAGCATTCTTGTATGCATACTTGCATGCCAAACTAATGCTTTCAGAAGCATATCTACACAAATTGAAGGTGGAAAACAAATTGGACTATTAATACCTTATTTATACTTTTCAACTTAAATTATTATCTTACACAAGCAGGAAATTGGATCTCAACTCTCAAGCAAACAAGTACAAATCACTATATATGTATTATTCCCAACAGTTTTGACATTGAAAAAAATATATATATCAACCTATTCCAGAACAGCAGATTAATTGGATCAATTCCTCCCTTATCCTTTAGTATAAATTCTACATATATATCTAAAGAATTAAAATCTCTAGTTCCACGTCTTTTGTTCATTTTCACCTCTACCTTTTTCCTGTTGCAATTGTCGGGCATTTAGTATGGGCCTATGGGGTATCGGGGATAATCAAAGGATGAGAATTTTAGTCTTATTAATTGTATGGGGATGACACAGATACACTTAGATGTAAAGATTTGAACAAGAGCATGAACTTACATGTTTGGACAAGCCGTTCGGTTGTTTTGACAATATTCCCATATTGGTAGCTGATTGGACCAACTTTCCTATTAAAAAGTCATTAGAAACTCTTTAGTACTTTTTATCCTCACATTAACAACCAGATCAATAGGAAGAAGGAAAAGCATACTGTCATGTTATTCTGAATGGCCTGTATCATGATCGCAATATCTGAACTGTAGAAGGTCTTCAGTGCCGAATCAATAATCATGTCATCCCATACCTGGAATACAGCAATAGTATTGGTATTTGGTAATGATGGCAAACTGATTCAAGCAAATGACGTTGATGATGTGTACTTATGTGAATTTCAGAATAAAGCTGAGCTTTTTATTGTTTCCGATGCATATAAAAGCTGATCAGTATATGGTACAACATTCTAGTCCATGGGTAGGATTTACTAAGGACATAAAAGAGCTCTATGTTAATGACAGAAAAGAGTGCTTGATGGGGCTAATCCAATGGTAGTTTGAAAGGCAGAGAGCTATGCTACATGGATGTGATTTTTTTTGTGTATTACTATTACAACTCAGTTTCATTAACATCTTGTATAACTATGATCCAAGTTCAATGGACCAGTGATGTAATTGACATATGTAGTATGTAAAGACGTCCAGTGTTTAAATACACTATGTCTTATCATAAGGATAAGCATTATCTCTCCCCTCTCTCAATTGACTATAAAAAGCTTACATGGTGCAAATTTGTCTTCCTATGGTACCATCGGACTTGTATTGTGTTTCCACCCAAATCTCCAGTGAAACCAACATGCAGGGGCTGTCATCATAAAAGTAAGAAATAGGCAGATTGAACATCGAATTGAGAAGTAAGAGCAGTAGCCTAGCTCTGCAATTTACTTAATGATTATAGAAGCAGAATAACTTACTAAAAAAGAAAAGAAAAAAAAAAACTGTAAGATATGACAACTCAGTTAATCTGCTACTCCTATTTTGCATCCTATGTGCTGCTTTTAAAGTTCTGAAATTTCAGCAAGAATGAAGACCTGATGGACATCCCCGATAAAATGGGCTAAGAACATAAGTGCTTCGGTTAAATTGTCTGCAATCAACAGAGTCCTCAAATTACAGTCAGAAGGAGATATATCATGTTAATGTTATGGGACTTATATCAATGAGATGATGCTTACAATTGAACTCTGAATTGAGATTCTGATATACTGAAGTAAGTTGGTTTGTGTAGTTGAAAATGGCTCCAGTTACACATCGATCTTTTTGACCAACAGAATCATGGCAATCCCCTACATGAAAGCCGGAGATCGTCACAAAACAAACTAATGCATATACAATTCTGTAAAAGTGATGCTCATTAATGAAATTACCAGTTCTATAGTATCAAAGCTGAGGCAATAAAGACCAGTCACAATTGAAACTTACTACAATATTTATAGTTGCAAATGAAGTCTGGGGTATCAACATAGTGCAAAACACTACTCCAGTGATAGTGGAATCGCACCTCATCAGCCCAAGAGCAAACAGCAGCAAGGTCACCATCAGCAGACTCCGGAAGCAATTCCTTAATTGCAGCTACTGTATCTTTGGTTAAATACCCCTAAGGATCAAAATTTATCTCATCAATTGAACCCTCAATCTTCATCTTCATTAACTACTTAATTAGGAAAGGAAAGAAATTAAATTTCTCACCTCTGCTATTTTGCAGAGAGCATAGTGGCCTTCCTTTCCCCAGCCAAGAATTCCAGTAACCAACTGGAGAAGAAATATCAATATCCCTATCAACATCAGCCCACTTCTATCACCCATCTCTGTTCAATCAATAAATTACCAATTACCATCAAATGAGAAAATGAAGAACAGAAGGCTACTTGTAACTAACCAACCAAACTAAACTGATTGCGGCATTAGGAGGATGAAACAATCCGTACTCTTTTAAGGAAATTTCCACTAAATCCAACCAACCGAACTTATGATTTTGATTTTTTGTTTTTTTTTTAATGATTTCTTTTCGAAAGGCATTTCCTTTCCACCGTTTGAGAAAAATATTGAGTGGGTGATATACGACTAACCGTTTGAATGAAGCTTTTTTTTCTTTTTTCCAAACAAGAAGTCTTCCTTCTATGGACAATAAAAATTGTTAGGTAGATTTTGAATATCATATTATTTTAAAAATAATTAAATGATATGTATAAAATAAAATTATTAAATTAATTTATAGATAATATAATAAATATAATTTATCTAAAATTTTTTTTAAATAAATTGAAATTAATACAACTCTGACCGGAAAAAATTTTAAATAATAAAAAAATATATTTTTAATAATTTTAGGGTAATAGGCTTTTACTACTAGATTTGGTCATTCCGGTTTGGAACCAGATCAATAGTTAACAATTGCGGGTTAGAACTGGATTAGAACTGTTGAGGGGTCGGTTTTTGGCCGGTTCAGCTGATTTCGAAATCAGAACAAAAAAAACTGAATAAACAGATGGGATCCACTTTTCTATGCGGCATAACGGTCAGTGACCGTTCTGACGTGAGGAGAGGGACCTAACACACGTAAGGTTCCTCCCCCTTCCCAACTGTCTTTTGACTATTTTTTAAATTTTTTTAAATTAATTTATAATATAAATATTTTTAAAAAATAAATATAATAAAAGACCAAAATGCTATTACAATTAAAAAATAACAGATATAATTTAAGGGTATTTTTATTTTTTCAACTATTCAAAATTTTCTCTATAAATACCTTAATTCATTTCAATTTCATTTTATCAAATTTTCTCTTAATTTTCTATATACATACTTCTTCAAATTCTCTCAACTATACAAAATTATTTTTTCTCTCTTAAATTCTCTCTAATTACACTCTAATTTTTTTAAACTCTATAATTCTCAAATTTTTCTCAATTTATTCTCAAAAATGACAAATAACAGTGGAATAAGCAATTTCAATTCTAACAATATTTTATGGATATGGAAAAGTATGATAATTTTGTTAATGAGGAGGAGAATATGACAAACAAATTGGCTTCCACACACAACACTTAACAAAACTAAAAAATAACAGATAATATTCCAACAAATATAGGTCAAAAGTCAGATCAAAACTCTGCTCTTCCAATATTTTTCAAATTCATTTCAATAAAATACAACAAAATGATGGTCAATTACAAATTGTATGCAACTATTGTGGCCAAACTTATAAATTTAAATAAGATGGTGGGTATAACACTTTCAAAAGATATTTGGAAAATAAACACACGACTCAACTCGGTATAGAAAAAAATAAACCCAAATCTCCTCCGAGTTTACAGGTTCGTCTTCTAACTCTCCGTTATTTCAACATAATGATGAAATGTATAAACAAGAAATGACAAAAATAGTAAGTATTGAAAATTTATCTTTTAGTTTTGATAAAAAATTTGGCTTTAATAATTTTTATCAAACTGCTTTAAATGTGTTCTAAGAAATACTTTTAAACGTATTTTATTCAAATTGCATAATAAAAATAAAGAAGAATTGTACAAAATTTTTTTTTCTTTAAATGGACACATTGCAATTTGTAATGATATTTGAAGTGATCATTGGCATATATATTCATATATGAGTATAATATGTCATTGTATTGATGATGATTGAATTATTTAAAAAAAATTACTTGCATTTAGAGTATTTGATGATAGACATACAACAGATAATATTTATAAAATGATAAAAAATATTTTGGAAGAATACGTTTTAGTTAATAAAATTTTTTCAATCGGTTTTAATAATACTGCAGCCAACATCGCTTCTATTACAAATCTTCAATTTCTATGTCATCCTTATATTTGTGTAAAATTTTTTCATATTAGATATGCATGTCATATTTTAAATTTGTATGGGCAAGACGGTTTAAAAATATTGGGTGATACAATTGAACCAATAAAAATAAGTAATTATTTATTTGCATGAACATCCCAAAATTATGAAATAATGGATTCGATTTTGTTGTGAAAATGGCAAAAGACCGAAAAAATTTCTACAAGATATCCTAACTCGTTGGAATTCTACATTTGAATTAATCAACGAGTTATACACATATAAAGATTTATTATGCTCATTTATTTCCACTAATGTGACATAAATTAATTTATATCCACAACATTGAAATGTTTGTAAAAATATTTTAGAGATTTTAAAAGTTTTTAACAATGCAATATATGTTTTAAGTGATATTTATTATCCTACATGTCGTTTATTTTTGGCTCAATGTATTAATATTGTTGATATTTTTAAAGAGTATATAAATATTGTTATTTTGTATGATGTTATATTTGTCATGAAACATAAGTGGTTATCTTATTTTAAAATGATTTCTTTAATTAATTTTGTATGTTGTGTTCTTGATTTTAAATGTAGAATTACAATATTACATTAATATTTGTAAATCTATTATGAGTGTTTTGATATTGAGAATGTTATTATTGATTCAATTGTAAATGAAGTTAGAAGAAATATTTGTGACCTATTTAATAAATTTAGTAATTTATATAATATTTCTACTTCCACTAGTTCTAGTCAGGAAGAGGTTGAACTAGAAAATATGAGAAGGGGGTGATCGTTTAATGTTAAAAAGTCATAAAAAAACCTCGATCATCTACCAGTTCACCCGAACTTGACATTTATCTAACAACAGATTTTGAGTTTGGTGATAGTAAAACAGTTAAAGAGTTTCATGTTCTTAAATGGTAGAATCGCCACCAAAACACTTATCTTGTCTTTACTCAAATTGCAAAACAAATTTTTACATGTTCAGTTTCAACAGTTGCTGGCATTTAGTTCGGGAGATAATATTTTGGACGAGACCCAATCAAGTTTAGCTCCCAAATTAATTAAAGCTCAAACATATGCGCTGATTGGACTAAAGTGGTCCTAAGACAATAAGAGTTTGAAAAAGAGAGATACAACAAAAAATTTACTTCTGCAACCAAATGAACTGTTGGCACATTCGACATTGGCGGTTCGGATTAAATAAGATAAATGAGTATTTAATAAATTAAAAGGTAAAAGAACTATATAAGTTTTGATTCCTCTAAACTCCAAGAGAATACATACACAACTTAATTAATGGTAAAAAAAATTAAGTTCAAGCCAATTTATTATTTTTAATATTTTTTTCAATTTCTTTTTTCAAATTTACCTTGAATATTTTTTAAAATTACAAATAAATAGTCAACATATAAATTTTTAACATTTTTACTTTCATTTTTTTTTTCACATTTAGCTTAAATAATTTTCAAAATTAAAACTAAATATTCCACTTAAAATTTTTTTAATTTATTACTTTTAAATATTTCTCAAATTTAACTTAAATATTTACTTCTTCTCTCATTATCCTAGCTTAAATTTTCTTCTCAGTTTGTACAATTAACTCCAAAT